>CAMXCT020002580.1:616437-623743 GCA_947184155.2 Cladocopium goreaui
TTCTAGCAGTGCAATTTGGTGATTTCATTGGATTTTACCAGTGAAAATTGTGCTTTCATGAGATTTAATGTGATTTAACGGTGATATCTATAACCCTAACAACATTCGGATTTTGCCCGTCAGATAGGTTGGTTACCTAGCTGAAAGGTAACTGGAAGGCTGGAAGGTGAAGGTAATGTATACATTATACATATATCATATATATATATACATATACATATATCATATATATATACATGTATTATATGCATATATCATATATATGTATATACAAATATATTATATACATACACATATCATTGATGTACTTTGCTGAATACAAAGTATCTTAGTGGTTTATTTACTACATTTACTGGCATCATAGCATGATTTAGCACAATCATGACGCAGGATGACAGGATATGTAGATTCGTCATAATGTGACAATCAATGCCATATGATCCAATCTGCAACCAATGATCATGTTTTGGAACTTGTTGTTCTTGGGTCAGATATTGTGCAAAAGGCTTGGCCTACCAGGGCCGGAGTTGGATGTCAGCCTCGCCAGGTTGGCCAAGGTGCTGTGCAGGTGGTGGCACTTCCCAAGGATTGACAACCTTCTGGTGTTCCCCAATCCTGGCGCTTTCGCGGGACCCCGGACAGAAAGCTCCAGTGCTTCTGATTCTGACATCTGCACGGTCTATGAGGGAGTACACTACATGCATGTGTGTGTGTACAGAAACGTGTATATATATAAATATATATATATATATCATTATACATATCAATATAACTAATATAATTTTAATATATTTATACATATCAATATAACTAATAATTTGAATGTTTATACATATATATATATAAATTGTAAATGGTATCCTGCTCCAATCCAAACAATGATGACTTGTCCGCCTGCAGGTTATGTACCCATGATAGGTGGCCCTCCAGCTCGCAGAAATTTTCCATGTGCCACTTCCATGCCATGTTGTCAGGATTCTAGCCCTTTCGATTGGGAATGTGTGGGGGTAGGGGAGGGAATATACACAATATGTGTATGTATATATATATATATACACGTATAATATATACACACTATACACCCTATATGTATCTGTATGTCAGCTTGTAGACACGCAACCTTTTGATATTGTTTAGCCATCGAATCTGTACACAACTAGTGGCGCCATCTTTTCTCACCATCTGCCAAATCCGGTGATAATATGTTATCATATGTTATAATCACCGTTAATCACCATAAAGTTTATAGCTAGCTGGAGGTGTCCTAAGTCAGGGGGTACCCCCTTACATCACCCAAGTCATGAATGACCATGACTTTGTATAGGTGAACAACCATGGTTTTCCGACGGCCGATCTGACTTGTTGGAACCCCAACTTCGCTACCCAACTTCGCTACCCAACTTCGCTACCGAGCTTCGGTCTCCGTCTGCAACTTGACCTCCAACTGATAGCTCTGGGAGGCACAGTCCGACGGCAGCGAGGGATCGCTCGCTGAGCCTGCTCCTGCATCCCAGGACTGCATCCAGCATCCCAGGAATCAACGAATCCTGAGTGGTTGATAATCCATGTAAATAGTTGTGTATGTATATATATATAATATTTATATAAATATAATATATATATATATATATTTATGTATAAATAACATGTGTATGTATATATAATATTACATACACACATGTTGCATAGCATCATGTAAACACATGTAACATACCTTTATGTAATATGTATGTATGCATATGTGCGTCTATATACATCTATGCATGTATGCTTGTATGTCCACATGCATGTATGAATCTATTCATCTATGTATTTATGCATCTATGATTTTATGATTGGATGCATCCACGCATGTCTGCATGTCTGCAGATGTATACGTACATGTATATGTATATGTATATGTAAAATATATGTATGTATATATATATATATACAGGTATATGATTGTTGATGAACTTTTAATCTAACCGTAACAATACAACAACATAAACAAAAAAAACAACTTCATAAGCAATTGACAACTACTGACATAGAGTCTAACAATAACAAAGTTGTGATATTTATTCAACCCACGCGCATTCATGACATGACCAAAGTAAGCATGCTGATCAAGCAAAGTCGGTGCACCAAGAAAAAACATGGCCACATTAAGCAAGCGAAATGTGTCCTGTATACAGGCAACATATGGAGATGCCAATCAAACTTTCAAACGATTGTATTTGGGTGTGCTAACCTCCAAATCCATTGGTTTTCCCCTAGTAAAGCAAACCATGTTCATCCATTTTGCGGTATTTGAGTAGTCCAACTTTCGCACATAGCCAGGTGAGCCTGCTGAAAAATTGTGGCTCCAAGGTTTTGTCCCTACCCCAAAAAATCGGGACCTTGCCTCCAATGGAGCACAGCTGAGCACAGAGACCTAGTGACACTTAGTGGTTGCATCCCACATTGCCTCCCGTCGTCCTGGTGCCCATGCCAACGTCACCCGCACTCCGCTGTCCATCGGTACGGTCACCTGTGGGTGGCCGGAAAATCCTGTGTACACTATGCCAATTCATAACAGGTTCATTTATGCCAATTCCTTCAAACCATAAGAGGCTCTTACACAATATTACTATTATTATCATTATTATCATTATTATTATTATTATGTATATATATATATGTTTCTAAAGTTGACGTGGAATAGACCCGTTTAGGCCATTTTCCCCATAGCAACCATCAAGTATCACTGGAAAACTGGGCCAGAATTATCACACCAACAAACCGTTCCCAGAACCTCCATTTGAGCTATGTTCTAAATGTCTCTTATGGATTCCCATAAATAGGGGTACCTCAAAACCGATTGTTTTTACTAGAAAATCCTTAGGGTAGATGATTTGGGGATACCCCATGATACCCCTATTTTAGGAAACCTCCATATCCATCCATATCCTGGCACCAAATAGTAACATGCTTAAGCCATTTCTGCGCACAGGTCCTGCGGATCGTGCAGATCTTGTCTTACGGAGCTTACGTTGACTTACGTTCACGAGAGATTTGCTTATGCCACACCCTTATAAGGGGCACCTTCCGAAACATGAACACAAGGGAACGTGGCTTTGGGGCTCGTGAAACTCAATCCATGCCATTCCCAGAAAACCACTCACCTTCGGTGGAAACAAACAAAGGCACCCTTTTTTTGACCTGGTTTTGTCTGAAAATGTGATCAAATATGGTACCTCTAAATCAATTGATTAATCAGTGTAATCAATCTTAATCATCATTTTCTGCAGTAAATATGGTTATTCAGAAGGTCTACCTCACTTTCAAACCCCGCTTGCACAGGCACCCGGAGACTGGTGGGAGCTGCTTGACGCCTGGGACGGCCATGTCGAAAAGTTGGGATTGAGTTGGGTTGAGTGGATAACCACAACCAATCATGATTTGGATTTGATTAGTCCCCACCGGGATCTCCGATCAAACGGGACCTTCATAAATGGCCCCATTGAAAATGGATCCTCCGCTACAATAAAGTGATCCAACAGGATGATTCTTGGCACCTCGGCACATCATAATCTCCTATCCACAAAAGGTACAGTAAGCTTGCTGACCATGAGAGAACTTGAAGACATGCCATGAAAAAAGGTGGTTTGGTGACCGATGTTCCAGCTAGATGTTCGACTTAGCAAAACCACCCTACCCTCCGGATAAAACATGACAATTGAACAGGTCACCATGTAGTTCGATGAAATTCCCATTTAAACATATTTAAACCACCATTTCAAAGGGATTTCATCAGATTATCCCATGGTTTTCCCATGGTTTTCCCAGGGTTTTCATGGGGATTTTCCCCACCTTGGAGCCGTGAAGAGTTGATTGCTCGGAGTTGATGGGCAGCTGCCAGCCCTGACGACTTGAGAGTGGCACTTGGCGCAGCTTCCATCTCCCAAAGAGATACATATGATAGATATATAACAAATATGTATATATATATATACATAATGATCTAGGAATAGGTATATAATGGTATATATATATGTACATAATTATGAACTATATCGAATAAATCATACAGTCAATGTTTGATGTACACATTATATATTGATACATGCTGTACATATATAATATCATGTACATACATGTACAGCACATGTAATCACATGTATATGTAAATATATATATATATATAGTACGGCAGCTATCTCTTGGTTGCATGCACTGGTGTGAGGCCCTCCACAACCAACCTTATAGATCAACATGTTGGGGGGCACCACTTTTCAAACATAAGTGCATGGAAACACATCAGCATGAGCATGAGCATGGACAGAGGCATCATGACCATCATCATCATCATCATCACCAACACCATCCTCATCCTCATCCTCATCCTCATCCTCATCCTCATCCTCACCATCATCATCATCATCCCCATTATCCTCATCATCCTCACCATCCCCATCATACTCATCAAGATCATCATCTTCATCATCTTCATCATCATCATCACCAACACCATCCTCATCCTCATCCTCATCATCATCACCCTCATTATCCTCATCATCCTCACCATCCTCACCACCCTCATCATCCTCATCAAGATCATCATCATCATCTTCATCATCATCATCATCATCCTCACCAACATCATCCTCATCCTCATCCTCATCCTCATCGTCATCCTCATCATCATCATCATCTTCATCATCATCTTCATCATCATCTTCATCATCATCATCATTTTCATCATCATCAACATCATCTTCTTCATCATCCTCACCAACATCATCCTCATCCCCATCCTCATCCCCATCGTCATCATCATCAATATCATCATCATCATCCTCATCATCATCTTCATCATCATCATCTTCTTCATCATCATCACCAACATCATCCTCATCCTCATCCCCATCCTCATCCTCATCGTCATCATCATCATCATCATCATCACCCTCATCATCCTCACCATCCTCACCATCCTCACCATCCTCACCACCCTCATCATCCTCATCCTCATCCTCATCCTCATTCTCATCATCATCATCATCATCTTCTTCATCATCACCATCCTCATCAACCTCACCATCCTCATCATCCTCATCATCCTCATCATCCTCACCATCATCATCGGGTCAACGTGTCATCTGCGCACATTGAAAGCGAGTCATCTGCGCACATTGCAAACGAGTCATCTGCGCACAGAGAAACCGCATCATCCGCGCACAAAGAGCGGTCATCCGCGCACATTGAGGCTGGGAACCAGCCATTTTTGGTTTGGTTGGGGGGGGTGGGGTGGGGTGGGGTGGGGTGGGATGATAACGTTCATGTTCCTATGCACACACAGGCACAGCAACCTCATCATCTTTCTTCCCGTAGGGCAGAGACAGGCACAGCTCTTTCATGATCAGTTACCGGTGGGGTGGGGTGAGTTAATAAGGTTCATGTTCCTATGCATACAGACGCACAGCAACCTCATCATCTTTCTTGCTGTAGAGCACTTACACGCACTGCTCTTTCATGATCAGTTACCCGTGGGGTGGGGGGGTGGGGTGGGGTGGGGTGGGATGATAACGTTCATGTTCCTATGCACACACAGGCACAGCAACCTCATCATCTTTCTTCCCGTAGAGCAGAGACAGGCACAGCTCTTTCATGATCAGTTCCCGGTGGGGTGGGGTGAGTTGTGAGATGAGTTGTGTAGATGTTTTTGGGTGAACTTCAGTGAGAGAACACGAAAGCAGCTCCACCAAATGGCACACGAAAGCAGCTCTTGAGTGAGTTGAGTTGTGTAAGATGAGTTGTGAGAGATGAGTTGTGTGAGATGAGTTGTGTGACTTGTGAGATGAGAGGAGTTGTGTGAGTTGTAAGATGAGCGGAGTGGTGTGAAGGAGGAGAAGGCAAGGAATACAAACCTAAAAACAAAAGCCCCACACAGAGATGTGAGGAAAAAAATATAACTTGATGAGTTGTGTGATGATGTTTTAAAAAAAGCTAGAAGAAGAATCATGTTACAGAGATACAATGACAAAATCACACAACAAAAACGTGCACAGACGACCAACCGTCTGACGTGCACAAACGACCCACTTTTGACGTGCACAGACGAACCCTGAACCATCCTCATCATCCTCACCATCCTTATCATCCTCATTCTCCTCATCATCCCCATCATCCTCGCCATCATCACCACCCTCATGATCCTCATCATCCTCACCATCCTCACCATCATGATCATCCTCATCATCCTCACCATCCTCACCATCCTGACCATCCTCACCATCCTCACCATCCTCATCATCCATCATCCTCATCATCCTCACCATCCTCATCATCCTCACCACCCTTATCATCCTCATTCTCCTCATCATCCTCATCATCCTCCTCATCAAATCATCCTCAGCATTCTCAGCATCCTCATCGTCATCGTCACCGTCACCGTCGTCATCATCATCATCATCATCATCCCAAAACCAGGTTCAAAGATCGGATGTGCCCATGAAACCGGAGCATTTGAAAGCCTTGGCACTAGTTGGTGTTTCAAGATTCAACCAACAATAGCAAACATTGGCTAAATATGGCTATATCATAGAATATCATATAAATTGTCCTTGGGTATCATAATCCCATACTAGTTGTAGTCTAGTCCTGACAACGTTGGGTATGTCACCCCCCGCTCTGCACTCCGCACCTGAAGGCGTCCACCTTCACGAAGCAACCTGCCACGAAGCAGGTGATCATCTGTAACTAGGCCATGGCGTCCAAAGCTATTGTTAAATAGCCCAAAGGTATATGGAATACATATATATATATTTAAAACTGCACCAATTGGGAAAGCATGTGGATACATATACCATCATGTACCTACGCATATGTATGTCAATGTATGTATGATATCCATTTATGCCCAAAAAACATATCCTGGTGAGATAATTTTCACATATTTTCACCATTTCCAAAACCAAAGGATTTGGCCCCAACAACATCTGGGTGTTCCTGAGTAATAGGACAAACTGCTTCGATCACAACCTGCAAAAGGGGCAAAACTACATCCTCATTTTGTCGAGAATTTGCTGTTTTGCTGTTTTGGGCCTTCAAAAAGAATTTCCCTCTAAGTTTAAGCTTCCGACCACATAATCATCCAAACAGTGACTCTCTACAAAATCATAAATCTTGCTGAAAGCACCCAACATGTCCAGCAAACGCAAACCGAAAAAAGTGTGTAACGGAATATGACGTTTCTGATGATGTAGGGAACACTTGTGGGGCATCTATCTACAATTATTGTATATGCTGTACATAGGTGCATGTATGTATGTATATATATATA
>CAMXCT020002581.1:0-24056 GCA_947184155.2 Cladocopium goreaui
ACTACTACTACTAGTAGCACTAGTACTAGTATTTGGGGCACTAGTAATGATATTACTTTGACGATCACTAAAATTGTTCCTAGTTGGACTGCCCGTGCTGATTTTTTTGAAGTTGAAGAAGACTCCGGGAAAGGTCAGAAACAGGTCAGAAACACCAAAAAGGCAGCACTTGCCTAGCATCCATCCATCCATCCATCCATCCATCCATCCACCTCAGCTCTTATCATTGCTACTTCTACTATTACTATTACTACTGTTACTACTATCACTACTATTACTACTATTACTACTATTACTACTATTACTACTATTACTACTATTACTACTATTACTACTATTACTACTTCTACTACTACTACTACCACTACTACTACTACTACTACTACGACTACTACTACTACTACGACTACTACTACTACTACTACTACTACTCGTACTACTTTTACTACTAGTACTGCTAGTACTACTACTACTACTGCTACTACTCGTACTACTTTTACTACTAGTACTGCTAGTACTACTACTACTACTACGGCGACTACTACGACTACTACTACTACTACTACCACTACTAGTACTAGTACGAGTACGAGTACGACTACTACTACTACTCCTACTGCTACTACTACTACTACTACTACTACTTTCGAGACCAGAACCATGCCAATAATTGACATGGCCGCGCGGATTCCGCGCGCGCGGAATCCGCGCAGATGTTTTCAGGTCAGAAGGACATTCAAGCTAGCTCCAATTGAAAACAGGTCAGAAACAGGTCAGAAACAGGTCAGAAACACCAAAAAGGCAGCACTTGGCTAGCATCCCATCCATCCATCCAACCACCTCAGCTCTTATCATTGCTACTAATACTACTACTACTACTCCTGCTACTACTACTACTGCTACTACTACTGCTACTACTGCTACTATACTACTACTACTACTACTACTCCTACTCCTACTCCTACTCCTACTTCTACTCCTACTCCTACTCCAAACGCAACCTCTCTCTCTCTCTCCCTTGCCTATTCCCTCACCCTCCGACCAGAACTCCTACGCCTACTCCTATTCCAATTTCCACTACCACTACTGCTAGTGCTACTGCTACTGCTAGTGCACTGTGAGTTTTCCGGACCGTTTCCGGACCGCACAAGCTTATTTTGCTCCCAAATTTGAAATCGAATGCGTTCACGCATGGATCCTTACTCTCATTACTAGATTTGCTACTACCCCCACCACTACCACCACACCCGCTGCTACTGCACCACCCTGCACCACCACTACCACCACTACCACTAGTACACCTAGGAATTTCTGCTCTTGCTTTTAAATCCAATTGCACTCGTGTGAAGGGTCAGAAACGAGTCAGAAACCAGTCAGAAACCAGTCAGAAACCCGTCAGAAACCGGCCAGACGCAATCTCTCTCTCTCTCTCCCTTGCCTATTCCCTCACCCTCCCATCAGAACTCCTACGCTTACTCCTATTGCAATTTCCACTACCACTACTGCTAGTGCTACTGCTACTGCTAGTCCTGCTGGTACTATTGTGAGTTTTCCGGACCGTTTCCGGACCGCGCGAGCTTATTTTGTTCCCAAATTTGAAATCGAATGCGTTCACGCATGGATCCTTACTCCCACTACTAGATTTGCTACTACTCTTAGTACTACCACCACACCCGCTGCTACTGCACCACCACTACCACTAGTACACCTAGAAATTTCTGCTCTTGCTTTTAAATCCAATTGACACGAGTTCCGCTGAAGGGTCAGAAACGAGTCAGAAACCAGTCAGAAACCAGTCAAAAACCCGTCAGAAACCGGTCAAACGCAACCATCTGTTTCCCCCTCCCTCCCTCTCTCTCTCTCTCTTTCTCTCTTTCCCTCCCTCTCCCTTTCTTCCCTTGCCCTGCTACTAGAACTCCTTCTCCTATTCCTACTCCTACTACTACGACTACTACGACTAGTACTACTAGTACTACTAGTACTACTAGTACTACTAGTACTACTAGTACTACTAGTACGTACTACTAGTACGTACTACTAGTACTACTAGTACTACTGCTGCTGGTACTACTGTGAGTTTTCCGGACCGTTTCCGGACCGCGCGAGCTTATTTTGTTCCCAAATTTGAAATCGAATGCGTTCACGCATGGATCCTCATTATATAGTACATAACTTATATTTTATGTATATGATCGGATCAACGAAGAACAAACCCTTCCGCGATTGCTCACTGTGGTACCGCGGTTGCTACGCGATTGGCTGAGCGATTGAGGGCTGTCCGGGAAAAGGTATTTTGGACAACCCCCATATATATATAATATTATATAATTATATATAAATATATATATGTAGATTATAATATATATAGTAATCTAATATCTATACCTATATCTGATATCTAATATCTATAGATATACATATATATATATGTATATTTATAATATAACAATAATGATAATAATAATAATAGTAATAATAATAACAATAATAATCACAAATTTCATGAAGTCCTCTTATTGGCCCAATATGCGTTTATGGCATAATTCTGCTAACGAGGGGGGTCTGGTCTATATGCGTTTATTATGTCTGAAAAAACTGATACATCATAAACGCATATTGGGGAATCTAACCACTTACGTCAGGAAACCCATTTATCATTTACCAACATTTACCATGAATGCAGGGAACCATCGAAAAAAAAAAACATGTTGCGAGGTCCATTTTTTGTGTAATATGCGTGCTTAATATATTTTGGGTGGCAGGGACCTTAATTTGCGTTTTCAGTGTAAGATTTTGGCGGGTTTCTGCCGCTATACCAATCAGCCATGTGATTTACTGGGCTTGAGGAAAAAAATGCCATCGGATTGTGTGAGGATATCATCCGAATTTTCTCAGGATATCCACATATATCAAGAGAAGGTTCTTGTGGCAGTCAGAATATCCTGAACGTACATCAAGACAGTTTCCAGGATTTTTTGGATGTACATGATAAAGCTGCTTAAAGGAAAATGAACAACATGGCAACATTTTCAAAGGATAAGATGGGACAATTTTGGGGGGATGTCACTTTTGGAAACTGATGGAAATTTTGTTTTCAGGATACCATCACAGTTTCCGAAGGATAAGAAATCTCTGAGGATCAGAATTTCTGAGAATAGTTCTCTGACGGCATCATCAAAAAGCATCTAGGATTCTAGGATATCAGCAGAATCTCTGGAGGATACATTCAGAAATTTCTGAGGGTCATCAGATTTATCGGATATCCTCTGATCATCAGAACGTTGGAAGGATATCATTTTCGCGACATGCATCAGATAATTTTGAGCATGGAAAAAGAGGCAAGCACAACAACTAGAACAGCGCGTGCTGTATGTATACAAAATAGCGGCAAGTTTTGTGATGGTTTTTCCTTTGAGAATCAGATTTGCCAAGGGTCATTCTGACAATCATTGGATATATCTGGTGATTAGCATATCAAATGTATTTGATGATTATCATAATGGTATGGTCTGTTTGAAAATGAAATATAGCTTTGATGATCTGGGAAAAAAACAAACAGTAAAACACTGCGTGTTGTCTGTGTACACAATAGGGCCGTGCTTCGTGCTTGACTTTGTTCTTCGAGAACACTTTTTTTTGCAAGGATCGTCGTTCGACGAACAGCGGATATATCCGATGATTATTGGAATTGTCATTATCAGAATTTTCTGATGATTAGCAATAAATTCCAGAGAATCCTCAGAATTTCCTGAGGACTCCTCAGCATTTTCTGAAGAACTCATAATTTTCGAAGGATCCTCATCCTCAGAATGGGGATCCTCATCCTCGGTATTTTCTGAGGATCCTCATCTTCAGAATTTTCTGGGGATCCTCATCCTCAGAATTTTCTGAGGATCCGCAGAATTTCACTCAATAAGTGTTTTTTATTGAACATGTGCCAAAAAAAAATGTCTATTTTCAAACAAAAATAGCTTTTATTGAGTGGAATTTCTGCAGGTCCTCAGAAAACTCTGAGGATGACGATCTCAAGAAAATTCTGAGGATGGCGATCCTCAGAAAATTCTGAGGATGACGATCTTCAGAAAATTCTCAAGATGACGATCCTCAGAAATAAAATTGAGGATCCTCAGAAACTTGAGGATTTTCAGACAATTCTGAGGATTCTCAAAAAGTCTGAGGATGAGGATCCTCAAAAAAACCTGACGATTCCGCAGGAAATTTTGAAGGCTCCTCCGAAAATGTTTAGGGTTCCTCAGTAAATTTCGAGGAGTCTCCAGAATTGTTTGATAACCATCCAAAAGTTCTGATATATAATGAAAAATGCTAATCAAGGATCAGTTTTTGTTGCAACACATCAGCTACAAAAAACGCTGCCAATGTTTTCAGCGCAAATTGCGACAGTTTTCTGCGGATATCACCAGCGTCCCTAAATATCATCACAACTTTCCAAGGATGTCATCGGAATTATCATCAGAAGTTTGTGAAGATGATCGGACCTGACTGAGGATATCATCAGAATGGTCTAATCAAGTTTTCAGCAGAAATTTATCACGATACCAGCCACAAACTCCTTGGGGATATCATCAGGATTTTCTGATACCAGCCCAGGGGATCAAGAGGATATCATATCACCAAAGTTTTCGGAGGACAACATCAGAAAATTACTATAGGGACCGTTTCTTCAAAATTTGAGAGCGACAACGCTTCAAACCGTTTGGCTTTGGAAGATTGGGGCGGTTGTCCTCAGACTTGTTTGTTCGTTATTGGCGCCCGCGTGCCAACATGAATATGTTGTTTTTTCATGAGGCGTTTGTTCGTTTGACTTTCCGAGATTATGGTAATAATTGGTAATAGCATTGAGTTGTGAGAATGCTGCTCAGGATCATCCAGCCGAGAAGCATGCTATATTGAGATTCCATTGCCACAAAAATAAAACTTAAATGAATATATCAACGCAGATTGGCCCATAGGAAAGTGAATATTTTCGTGATTCCGTCACTTCCAAACAAGCGATATGCAAATTTAAAGTCTAATTTGTCAAAAAAGAAACCAGCAAATGTTGTTTTTCCCTCTCGAAGCACTCAAGACGCATATAGCGCACTCATTATCAGAAAACTGAATAAACCTTAAGCTCAGGAATGGCAAGATCTGACAATGTTTGCGGGTTGAATGTCCGGGCAAGGTCCTGCACATACCACCGGGAAAACCACTTGCTCAACATGCGTTTTCAACCTAGAATCGTCGAAAGTTAAGCGCAAAAACCTTCCATTTGAGTTTTAGTGTAGTCAAAACGCTTATTGAGGGTCCACCCTCAGAATATTCGCTAAAATTAGGGTTCACGAAATCCCTTATATATATATATCCATATCTATATCTATATCTACATCTATATCTATACCTACCTAAATGCAGTATAATATCAAATAACTACACTATATTATATATATATAGATATAAATTATATAGCATATACAGCACTTTTTACTTCTTAGCCATGAATTCCATGCACTTCAAAGCCTTATAATTCTCGAATGCTCGAGGCCGGGATGTCCTGTTTCTAGCCGGCGTGGGATCAGCCGAATGACTTGCACCACTCCTCTTCAAGGGAGCTGACTTTGTGAGACATGCAAAATTGCTATGCTCAGCAGTGCTGCAATTTTCAGAAGCTCCAGCAATTCTCAGAGATTTGCGAGATTTTTTCAGCCAAGATGCCTTATTTACTGTAAAAGATTTTCAAGAGATTTCAAGACTCAACCACCTGGCATGTCTTAAGAACTCCAAATTTCAACTATTTTTTAACTTTTGATGCACAAGTGATCTATCTCAGCAACGTTTGGATTCCAGATCTCTGGAGGTTGCGGAGTGTGACCCTATTGAAGATGCACATCTTCACACCCCAGGGCGGCAGCTAATGACATCAAATGTTTCAAGACCCAGCTGCACTTGCAGGCTCTTGCCGGCTACGATAGAGGATTGCTGCCCCTAATTTTCACCTCACTTTGCTGATCGCGAGCCAAACCTCCTTAGCAAATGCGACACAGATGGAGCCATTGCAGTTTATGTCTCCATGATTTCAGCTACACTTGAAGCTTCAGATGGCACTTGTCTGAAGTGCAAGTTTTCGCTAAAGTGCTCAGCGAAGTGCTTTGTGCATATCACATACCTACTTCCAATTCAGTGTTTGAAGGGCAAAAGGAGCGGCAGCTTGCTGGAGTGGATTCTGGAATCATCAGCTGCAAAAGTTTTTGTAGCTTCCAGAGCTTGTTTTAGCTGAAAGATGCCAGCCCTGCTGTTCCTATCTATTCCTCAGGTCTTGCTTGCTTCCAGAGCAGTGGGTCAACGATGAGGTGGGATGCGCAATGCTGGAAAGATTCACGGTCACTGCCATTGCAACAAGCTGCGCACCTGCAATCGTTGCATATCCCTGATGCGCAGCTGCATTTTTGCTCATCCTTTGTGGATCTCTTGGCCGTGCTTATAGTTTTTGCTCGCGGTGATGATTTCAATATACTACTTATACGTATAAACGTGCGTGCGCACGACAAAATCTAATGTGCCATATAACATGCATGTTTTTGCAATGTATATATATATATACATGTGTGTTAGAAAGACCTTTCTGTACTATTCGACGGCTGAAGATTCCTGCTGCATTTCCTTTTACACAACAAAAAATAGTAAGAACTTTATTTATGGTATTGATTAAATTTTCAAAGCTTCCGCCCGAATAAAAAACATGTTTATTTTATTTCTTAAAATTTTAAAGCTTCTGCCAAAATATATAAACTAAATAACATAAATGTGTTTCTATTTATTTTATTTAATATTAAATGTTCAAAGCTTCCGCAAGAATAAATAACATAAACAAAATAAATATTTTTTTGGCTTCAGTTCCTTCTCCAGAAGGACCTGGAAATTTAAGAAATAAAATAAATAAAGTAAATACTTAACGTTATTTCTTTTATTTCTTCTGGCGGAAGATTTGAACATTTAAGAAATCAAATGAATATTTTTTTATGCTGGCGGAAGCTTTGAACACTATTCCAGATATAAACGGGATACATTTATATATATATATATATCATTATACATTGGATATAAGTGGGATACTTGTACCAGTATCTAAGAAGCTAGGGCGCAGACAAAAGTAAGAGTATTTTTGTAAAAAATCTGGCTCAGGTATAAGAGAGAGAGAGAGTAAACAATGGGGCTCGGGCTCAGTAGCCTCCCTCTTGTCCAAGCCTTTCCACTACAGCACCCCCATGCCTGCAGCTGCCAGTTCCTCAGTTGCACCTAGTCGGGAAAGAAGCCGTAAATTACCGGTTCCCCAAAGATCCCCAAAGCGAGTCAGAATCAGATTGACTAAATTGAGACCTTCTGTGATCCTTGTTGGGCCATTGTTGCACGTCACGTGTCTGCAGGGAGAAAGAGAAAAAGAGAAAGAATGACCATGACTGACCTCCTGGCGCAGCATAGCACAGCTCAAAACAAGAGAAGTTTCTTAGCGCTCCCATGGATGGAATGCAAGTACCAGTGCCTCCTGGCACGAAGACAGGGTACAGCCGAGCCTCTACGAGACCAACAAGTGCCACCACTGCATGCAGTGATTCTCCCAGGTCGCGGCCCCAACGTCCTCTGAGCGCTCGATCCACTGGTAGCCGTGATGCCCGAAACTCTGCATGCTATGAGGCAGACTTTGCAACCAACAGCTGGTCAGACTGGCAAAGTGCACCAAGCAGACCCACCAGTGCCAAAAGTCAAGCGGGTCAAGTGGCTTCTACACCACAAACGGCCAGACGCCTCTCCAATGCAAGTGGCTATGAAATGATCCCCGTCCGTGCTGACAGTGCACGATCGACCAGGACTCCTGAGCATCATTCTCTTGAGGAGGAGTTGAGTGAGCCGGTCCTTACACGGATCCCAAATTCAATCGCCACCCAACTGGAGAAGCAAGTCGCAACAGCTATCGGACTGAGAGGCAGGGCACGCCTTGTCCCAAGGCTTCCTCGGAGCGTTGTCAGCTGCAAACATGGCAGCGACTGTTGCTGGCGATGGCTCGCCCGGGCTGCGTTGGAAGAGATTTGGGGCAGCAGCTTGGCAACTCTGAGCTTAGCGGAGTGTGTCAAGAAGATGAAAGAGGACACAGATAAGCAACAGGCTGCCTGTAATAAAGCGATACAATCCGTTCGTTCATGTTCGTTCCATCTCTCTTTCTCTCTCTCTCTCTCTCTCCATTTTTTCTTCTCTGGCTTGTGGTCAAAGTTTTGAGATACCAGCATCCCTCGTGATTATACCCTTGACCCAAGCATATAAAATTGTAAATGGAATGCAATAAGACAAAAAGTAAATGAATTAAAAAGCACGCACATGCACACACGCGGACACACACACACACTCTCCCACACAGAGAGAGAGAGAGATATATATATATAATTATATATATATATCTATACATACACATCACACGCTGTGACTTGACGAGCTTGTATGCTGTGTAGAGGAGTTTGCTCAGCTGCAAGCAGATCGAAGAGATTTTGAGGCAGAACAGTTTCGAGCCAAGGCCAGACCTAATGTCGCGGTGATTTTGTAAAGAAGTGCGCAAGAATTGGTGCAGCGTTGCTTCCACATGATCTATACATCTACATCATATCTATCTACGCCTATACACCTATACATCTATCTATGTGTTTGTCTATGTGTCTATCATTTTATCTGTCGATCTATCCACATCAAGCCACCCATCCGGCTATCCATCCATCTATCTATCTACCTACCTACGGGTCTATCTATCTATCTAACCTAACCTAACCTAACCTAACCTAACCTAACCTAACCTAACCTAACCTAACCTAACCTAACCTAACCTAACCTAACCTAACCTAACCTAACCTAACTATCTACCTACCTACGGGTCTATCTATCTATCTATCTATCTATCTATCTACCTACGGGTCTATCTATCTATCTATCTATCTATCTATTTATCTAATCTAACCTAACCTAACCTAACCTAATCTAATCTAATCTAATCTAATCTGATCTATCTATCTATCCATCTATCTATCTATCCATCCATCTACCTTTACGAACAATCTAATCCAGTTGATCGCATCTGATTTCATGTAGTCATCCCCGGCACGGCAGAGAGTCGCAACTCCAGGCAGCTGAGGAGACTGCTGCGCGGCTCCAGGAAGAACTCACGGAATGCAAAGTCGACGGCAGAGAGTTCAGGCTGCAGCATTTGGGGTGGGCAAAATGGCAAGAAATGACCAGGCGAAGTTGAGACATGCTGAGACACAGATGATCTTAGTGCAGTTGCACATATTTAAACATATTTTAACATAGGTTTACTGTGATTCATTGGCATTGAGACAATGATTGCATGTCACACTTGTGACTGCTGTGACTGCCAGGGTGCTGGAACGAGAGCACGGCCGCGTGCAGAATGAAACTATTGAACTTCGAACTCTCGCAGGCAGGATATTAGTGGGATAATTATTACTGTAATGGTATTTCATGGGACATTCGTGGGATAGAATGCTGTCAAACCATGTAGGCCTGATCCACAAAATGCAGCCCAGGAAAATTAGATGCACAGTTGGAGCTGCAAAGAAAGCAGTGGCATCAAGAAAAAGAAGTGATGATACAGCAGGCCGGGCAAGACCCATCGAAAGACACCCGCACACATGTTCTGCTTGTTGCACAGTTGCACCCGCTGTTCATTTGACGTATTTTGCCATTCTTTCACACCTCAGGCCTTCATGATGCATCAAGCCCCACCTCGGAGCAAGTGATTCCACCAATGTTGCCATCAAAGGATTTGAAATTAAGGAAATTTCAATATGTTTAATGGCCGCCTTTGATTGTGCACTTCCACCTGCTAACCAACAAATCGCAGCCACGCAAAATCGAGCCTCCTTAACTACAAGTCAACATTGAAATCTGACTTGATGTCAAGACTTGGATCTGTGCATCATTTCCACACAGCGTATGTGTTAAAATGTTTTATCCCAAACAGCTAAGAACATTCAAAATATCGCAAAATATACTCGACAAAATCACCAAATCTATGGTCCCTTGGGTTTATTTATGACATTCCCATTTGTTTTCCCATTAAACTTTTATGGTTAAATAACCCTTTTCATATCGCCAAAGTGATCCACCATGGCTTCCGCCAGGCCACAGCGGAGACGGAGCAGTTGCGCAGTCGCGCTGAAAGTGCTGAAGCAAGTGCTGTCCAAGCGCAGGCAGGGAATCTCTAGCCGAGTTTCTTGATGTTTTTTTTAAAATGTTTTGATTGATATGGTTAAATATCATTAAATCCCTATTGTTGATGGTTAAACCCCAGTAAATCCCATCTTAACATAATGTCATGCCCAAGATTCGACACCCGGAATTACAACTGAGTATTTTTTTTGGGGGGGGGTGTCTGGATGCAGAAAAGTAGATAAAGTGGGAACTCCACGAGACACATTATGCACCAGCCGTAGACTCCCATGCAGACGGCGTAGGTTGCGCAGGCATTGGCGTAGGCTCGTTTTAACCTACACCGCGTAGGCTCTGTGTAGACACTCGTTGGCAACAGTTAGAACTTATTCATTTTGCCTTGGTTAGTTGGGTATGTGTGGCTTGTGGTTCCAAAGCCTCATGCCACAATTGAAAACAAAAAGAAGCCATGGCCGCGTATAGGCAAAGCCTACACCGCGTAGCCTCGCCTAGGCACCCCTTAAAAACCATACCCCGCTTTGGCTACCTCATGCAATGCGTAGGCTCGGCGTAGATAGTTGCGTGTTTTTTTTATTGGTCATCCAAAAACAGGATTAAAAACACCACTCACTACTCGACTGGGTGAACCTTTGTAATTGCAACTGATTCAAGGAAGATTTTGGAGGAAACTGTGGTGTTGCATGTGTTTGTCATCGAACATATGGATTTTCAGCACTATTTGCGTGAGACATCATGAAACCGATTCTGGAATTTAAGAATCTTTAGGGCCGGCAGAGATGTGTTCCACCACATGGTGTGGCAGGCAGTTGAAAATGATCTTCGTGAGCGGGTCAAAGAGTTGCAACAGCAAGTCAGGAGAGTGCGGACGGAAGACAAACTGTTGCTCTGCAACCTGGGGTTACAAGTCTATGGTTAGATGATGTTAGATAGATATATATATATATGGGTTGCGCGCAAAAAGGACGGTTAGGGTTTTAGTCTTCAGGAGGTCGAAATTGTTTTTTTTTTGTTTTTTTAGTCTATCGTACAAGGCGGGCACCAGCCTGAATGACGTTATTCACCAGTTTAGTACAAGTTTAGTACTACTAGTACTACTAGTACAACTAGTACAAATAGTACTACTAGTACTACTAGTACTACTACTTCTACTAGTACTACTAGTACTACACGTACTACTCGTACTACTCGTACTACTTTTACTACTAGTACTACTCGTACTACTCGTACTACTTTTACTACTAGTACTGCTAGTACTACTAGTACTACTACTTTTACTAGTACTACTAGTACTACTAGTACTACTAGTACTACTAGTACTGCTAGTACTACTAGTACTACTAGTACTACTAGTACTACTAGTACTACTAGTACGACTAGTACTACTAGCACTACTAGCACTACTACTTCTACTAGTACTATTACTTCTACTAGTTCTATTACTTCTACTAAAACTACTTTAGTACTACTACTTTTACTTCTACTAGTACTACTAGTACTACTAGAACCATGCCAATAATTGACATGGCCGCGCGGATTCCGCGCGCGCGGAATCCGCGCGCGCCGAATCCGCGCGCGCGGAATCCGCGCAGATGTTATAAGGTCAGAAGGACATTCTAGTTAGCTTGGAGGAGCGCAGGTGACTACTACTACTACTACTAGTACTACTACTACTACTACTAGTAGCACTAGTACTAGTATTTCGGGTACCAGTAATGATATTACTTTGACGATCGCTAAAATTGTTCCTAGTTTGATTGCCCGTGCTGATATTTTTGAAGTTGAAGAAGACTCCAGGAAAGGTCAGAAACAGGTCAGAAACAGGTCAGAAACACCAAAAAGGCAACACTTGCCTAGCATCCATCCATCCACCCATCCACCTCAGCTCTTATCATTGCTACTTCTACTATTACTATTACTACTATTACTACTATTACTACTATTACTACTTCTACTACTACTACTACTACTAGTAGCACTAGTACTAGTATTTCGGGTACTAGTAATGATATTACTTTGACGATCACTAAAATTGTTCCTAGTTTGACTGCCCGTGCTGATTTTTTGAAGTTGAAGAAGACTCCAGGAAAGGTCAGAAACAGGTCAGAAACAGGTCAGAAACACCAAAAAGGCAGCACTTGCCTAGCATCCATCCATCCACCCATCCACCTCAGCTCTTATCATTGCTACTTCTACTATTACTATTACTACTATTACTACTATTACTACTACTACTACTACTACTCCTGCGACTACTACTACTACTACTACTACTATAACAAGAACAACAACAACTACTACTACTACAACTACTACTACTACTACTGCTGCTGCTGCTACTACTACTACTAGTACTAGTACTAGTACTAGTACTAGTACTAGTACTAGTACTAGTACTAGTAGCACTAGTGCTAGTATTTCGAGTACTAGTAATCATTTTACTTTGACTATTACTAACAGTGTTTCTCGTTTGGCTGCCCGTGCATATTTTTTTGAAGTTGAAGAAGACTCCGGGAAAGGTCAGAAACAGGTCAGAAACAGGTCAGAAACACCAAAAAGGCAGCACTTGCCTAGCATCCATCCATCCATCCACCTCATCTCTTTTCATTGCTACTTCTACTACTACTAGTACTATTACTACTAACCTGAATGTCCTTCTGACCTGAAAACATCTGCGCGGATTCCGCGCGCGCGGATTCCGCGCGCGCGGAATCCGCGCGGCCATTTCAATTATTGGCATGGTGCTGGTCTCAACCGTAAACGGATATAATATATTTATATATATTGTAAATCTGATCAAGTCCGTATCTTATCTTCAAGAGGATGCTTGCAAAAAAACGAATGTAAATGGTTGGATGCTAGGCAAGTGCTGCCTTTTTGGTGTTTCTGACTTGTTTCTGACCTGTTTCTGACCTTTCCCGGAGTCTTCTTCAACTTCCAAAAAAAGCACGGGCAGCCAAACGAGAAACACTGTTAGTAATAGTCAAAGTCAAATGATTACTAGTACTCGAAATACTAGTACTAGTGCTACTAGTAGTAGTAATAGTAGTAGTAGGAGTAGTAGTAGTAGAAGTAGTAGAAGTAGTAGAAGTAGTAGAAGTAGTAGAAGTAGTAGAAGTAGTAGAAGTAGCAATAGTAATAGTAGAAGTAGTAGAAGTAGCAATAGTAATAGTAGAAGTAGAAGTAGAAGTAGCAATGATAAGAGATGGATGCTAGGCAAGTGCTGCCTTTTTCGTGTTTCTGACCTGTTTCTGACCTGTTTCTGACCTTTCCCGGAATCTTCTTCAACTTCAAAAAAATAAGCACGGGCAGCCAAACGAGAAACACTGTTAGTAATAGTCAAAGTAAAATGATTACTAGTACTCGAAATACTAGTACTAGTGCTACTAGTACTAGTGCTACTAGCTACTAGTAGTAGTAGTAGTTGTTGTTGTTGTTGTAGTTGTAGTAGTTGTAGTAGTAGTAGTAGTAGAAGTAGTAGAAGTAGTAATAGTAATAGGAGAAGTAGAAGTAGCAATGATAAGAGATGAGGTGGATGGATGGATGGATGCTTGGCATGTGCTGCCTTTTTGGTGTTTCTGACCTGTTTCTGACCTGTTTCTGACCTTTCCCGGAGTCTTCTTCAACTTCAAAAAAATAAGCACTGGCAGTCAAACTAGGAACAATTTTAGGGCAAAGGTTTAAATAAGAGGACATGTGAGAAATGAATTCGCCAAAAGGCGGGCCCCAGGCAGAACGCGAATTTTGACCGCTTTCGGGAACCAACATTTTGCAAACACCCCATATATATATAATTATATATATATAACTATATATATATAATTATATATATAACTATATATATATACGGTACCACCCCACCCCAGTAACATATGGTATACATCAATATGGTAAGGTAGACCGTACCATCCAACATCCATCCAACATCCATTTTACCATATTCAATCCATATCATGCTATGGCAGTGCATTGTCTCGGGCAGTCTACCTATTGCATAGAATTTGCACAAGCAAAGTGATTACCATGATCATCCTATGTCCACTTCCGATCGTTTCTGCAGGGAGCTTAAGTCCGAGTTGCAAGAAGATCGAAACATGAAACTGAAACTCATGAAGAAGCCAGGCTCCCTGGCAGCAAACCGACGTTCGGCTTCTTCGGGTAGACCCTGGCATAATTCGGCACACATCTTTCAACTTGTTTTTGCACTTGCTCTACAGCTCCGATGGGGACGCGCTGAGGTCCTTTTCACATCATTTCGGTTTGTCTTAAAATGAGCTTTGAACTTTACTTAAATTTGTGACTTAAATGCGGGAATATGAAGATTTGAGGATATTTGGAGCATCCTTCATTTGGAGACAACCTCCATTTGGTGATTGCCAAGGCAAAAAGAAACCCTCCGCGAAGCGATCGGCTTCGCGTCGAAAATCAAAGAGTCGATCAGGGACTTCACCTTCGAAGTCGCGGAGTAAAAGTCGACGGCGGCGTGGATGACAGTCTTTGAATCAGTGCACCTTGATACCAGAAAGTTAGGCCCTTACAAATGTATACAAATGTTATGTATATATATATATGTGTGTGTGGGTGTGTGTGTGTATGTTTATATAATATATATATATATGTCTGTGTGTGTGTGCGTTTGTTTGTTTACTTGTGCGCTGATTTATTGTGTAGTTTTGACAAGTGGATGCTTTGCGAGTAGAATCCCTGGTGAACTGCTCCCAGCGGATCCTCGCAGCCACAGTGATGAAGCTTTGAAAGGTGACGGAAGGTAGCAGGATTGTTTAACGACATATTTGCTGAGCAAGCACTTCTCACAAAATCTGGCTCCTGAACAGCAGGAGCACTTGTATACACCTGTTATTTCTCGCCATTCATGTTTTGAGGAACGTTTGTTTTTTGGTGAGACATGCTTGTTTTGTACCAATTTTTCCAGGCCAACCATATTCAAAACAATAGCTTGCCTCTTGTTTGTTCCTGGCAGGTGGAAAGAGGTTGCCTTGATAAAATTGCAAGTGCAACCGTAGTTTCAGTAGGTGAAGCCTATCAAGACGAAGAGGCACGGCATGGCCATCATTGGCTGTCCGAAGCCGAAAACAAAAGACTCCGCCAGCGGCAGCTATACAGCATGAAACTGTTGGTGAGTTGGTGGGTTTTAGATGGTTTTAGTGGCTGTATGCTGTATTTAAAGAGAGCCATGATAGCTGAAGATTCTTTCTGATATCCATGGATCTCAGCACGATCCCTAAGGCCTTAAGGATCCCAAGTGACACCTGGAGATTCGTAGGATGTAACCCAGACCTGCATCTGAGGCTTGAGGCTTACAGTGACGCACCAATTCAGTGTGGAACACTGGCGTTTCAACAGTTATTCACTGTTTCAGCTTAAACCCTATAAAAATGCTGAATGATCTGAATTGATACTGTACGCTTCAATAATCTCAGGAAGAAGGATTCAGATCATCTCATGTGCCTTAGCAGAGTCGATGGGCCCGTGCACCATTTGCGGACTCATGGGTGAAAAAAGAACTGTGGCTCCACCAATCCAGGGATTGCAGAAATACAGCTGTCAATTGCAACTTTGCAGCAGCCGCACCAGCACCAACCAAAAGGAGGCAGAAAATAGAAGTATATATATATATTTATATATATATAATAGATATATATATATAATAGATATTGCCGTTGCAGGACATTGATTGGACAATCTTCAACTGGACTGTAAACGGTATCAATGCAGACTCATGATTGTTCTGACCAGATTGACCAGATTGCACTCCAAAGATTGTCCACATGCCGTGTTTTTCAAGTGATTTGGCGTGAGAAGGGACCTTAGACATGCCAGCAGGTGATGAACTGCTACTTGCGAATGATTCAGGTGGGCCACGGAAAGCAAATGGCAGCAAGAAGCACATTTAGTAATTTAGCACATGTAGCAGTTGGATCCCATTTAGTAATTTAGTACATGAAGCAGATTTGGTACATGTCCCAGCCTGTCCCTTGTAGCAGTTGGGTCCCATTCTGCTCCATCCCCAGGAGCAGAGTGATGGGCAACTCTGGTGCCCCAGCAGCTTCTTTTGGCCAAAGCTTGAGCTTGGTGGCCACGCTGCGGTCCAGCGCTGGGCTAGGCTCGTCCCTCGCCGTTGGGACTATCCAGTTGGGGATGATCCAAATCCAAGCGAGGCGTGCCGCTGTGAATGTGGCCAGCTGTGATGCCCTTGTGGTTCCGCTGCACCTTGAAGGTGTGGCTGATATTCAGCTGTTTTGCTGCCAAGGTCATCAGATTTCCATAGATTTCGTATATTTAGATATATTTAGTATATTTGTTTCAAGATGCTTGAAAAAACTTGAGATGAAATACGAACTACTTTATAGTACTGTATATTTGAGTATATGTAAGTATCATTCGGTCATCTTTGATTTGGAAGTCCATATCCCCTTTGTTCAGCCACCAGGTTGCCACTGGTCGTGTGGGGACCAAGCGTCCGAAGCAACTGCTGCATTTGGTGCGAACATTTCGCATTGTTTGTGACCCCAGGCTGGCTGTGGTGCGAATTTCACTGCATCAAGCTGAGTGTTTACTGGTTGTCACTTTTAAATACTTTGACTTTTAAATTTTGTTGTCCTGAAGATCCTCAAGAATCTTCAAGAATCCTCAAGCATCCTCAAGGCATCACAACTGCAACATGCGTGTCATTCAACGCCGTTTTTAGCAGTATTCACATTGGTTAGCCACCGAGATTGAGGCACCATATCCTCTACCTAGATTCCTTGGGGATGCCTGCGCCGGAGCTCTTACAGAGCAGGCTGTCAGAGTTTGTCTCCAAAGAGGATCCAGCCCTTTCAGGCGAGCCGTGGAGTGAATCGTGGTTGCAATATCAATGTACATTTGTCTATCTATTTGCCAATATTTGCCAATATTTGCCAATATGAATATGAAATATTCTTATATAATATTATATGATATTATATGATATTATATATATATACTTATATATACTTATATATACTTATATATACTTATATATACTTATATATACTTATATATACTTATATATACTTATATATACTTATATATACTTATATAATTATATATACTTATATATACGTATATATACTTATATATACTTATATATACTTATATATACTTATATATATATACTTATATATACTTATATATACACTTATATACACTTATATACACTTATATATACTTATATATACTTATATATACTTATATATACTTATATATACTTGTATATACTTATATATACTTATATATACTTATATATACTTATATATACTTATATATACTTATATATACTTATATATACTTATATATATTATATATAATCTTATATATATACTTATGTGTATATTGTACTTATATATATACGGTATATATATGTGCATACTATATATATATGTAAATATGGATATATATATATATATAAATATATATATATATGATTACATATATATATATATATACTTATATATATATACACAGTATATATATATATGTTTGTGTATGTACGCATGGGTGGATGATGATGGATGTATGTATATAGCTGGCTAAACATGTGCGCAATTTCACGTGGCGCTTTGATGCGCTTTCATCATGCCAGTTTGGTTGTACTTTCCACTCAGGCTTGTGGCAGCTTTATGTGGTCAACAAGATCCCGCCAGCTTCTCAGTCGTGTGTATATATTTTCTGGGATGGCAGGGTGTAAGGATCATCTTCAGAATCTTGGGATATGTGGTGTTTACCCTCTGGTAATTTAACATAGCTATTGAAAATGGCCATTTATAGTGAGTTTTCCCATTAAAAATTGTCATTTTCAATAGCTATGTTAGTTTACCAGAGGGTAAATCTGAGCACCCTTTGGAGATTTCGCAAAGGAGAAACCAGTTCACGACCGGCAGGACTCAGCTCAACAGCTCTGACTGTGGCATTTTCGTCCTGGCATATGCTGAATGCGTTGCCCGGAGTTTGCCCCTCCGTGACGATCTCAGCTGGCAGAGTTTCCTGGTGGCTGATAGTAGCTAATGGTAGCACCAGTAACATCCAGTAACACTCATCTTATCTCGTCCTTGTCCCAGATAACTCCAGATGTCTTTGATGCGAGGTGTGGATGGCTCTCGTAAGAGCATCGAGAGCAAGGCAGGGGGAAGCATGGGGAGCTCATTCAATGTCTAAGACGATAGGATCGTTGCGCATTTCGACTTAGGAGGATTGATCAAACTTGACCTATCTGATCTTGACCTTTTTTTATCATGGCATCATACCGACCAGCAGTTCTCTGCAGCTGACTTTGCACTCACGTTCTTGTGCTCTGACCCTGCAGCGCCGTGCCATTGCGCTGGCCGTTGCTCAAGGAAAGCTACCAAGCTCAGAAAAGGCGTCGATGCAGAGCGGTAGCAGCGAGAAGCGAATGTACTTGACTTTGTCTCAGGTGTAATGAAAGTGCCATCCCTACTAGTCTACACTTCTAAGCAAATCAGGAGAATTTCAGCAGTGTTTGCAATCCTCAGAACCTTTCCGACTTTTGTAGATGTAGGGAAACTGCTAGGTGCTTACAGTCATGGGTTGAGAGCTTGAACTTGATGCATACTGTAACATCGTGCATGGTTGTCTTGCTGCCCATCAGAAGTTTCTGGATCAAGCCAAACAACCTCAAATTGGCAGCTGTCAAGTTAAAACCAATTGAACCCCAAAGGAGATGTTTTCATGTTATCGAAGTCGTGCCACATTTTTTGACAGGGTGAACAGCGTTGCATAGAAGCAGGTCAAGCTTGTTGATCCATGAAACCTAGCTCTGCAACCTGGGGCAATGAAAATCAAACAAGTATCTAGGCAGCACCTGCATCCGGAAAATCTTTTACACTTGAGCAGAGAACAACCCAGCAGTAGATGTGAGTTGAGATTTCGGTAGACCTAGACATAGGCCTCAACGAGCATGTTGCGGAAAGTATTTGCCTTGGCCCCAGATGTGCTTTTAGCATCTTTTAGCGTGGGATAGGGTACGTCACCAAGTTGACCAAACTCATGGGGGAAGAATCCTTCGGGCACTGAGCAGAAGCTGAGGCCGTGCTTTGTTTCTGCTGTATGGCCCATATGGCCTGTAGTCTCGAAGCTGATTGGCCTCGATCCTAGCGCGAAGCTGCACTTTCAGTTTGCGGGCCAAGATTTCTGTCGACCTGGCATAGAAACCACTTTCAAGGATTAGCTATTCAGATCAAGCTGACCTTCCTATGTCTCAGAAATGGCGAGATGAGATGAAGGCGTTGGATGGCTTTGGGGTAAAGCAACAGGGGCAATGGCACAGACATCCAAACAGAGAACCGACAAGCCATTTCGGCCCAGCCCATCGCCGCTGCACATCTAGTCTGGATGTTTGCAATGGCTACCTGACGCTTCCGTGGTGCCCTGCTTCTGGCCTTCTGCATGACGGTCTCCCATGGCAAGGGACGTCTGATTATGAGCGGCAGTGCCAACTCTGGACTGTTGCATTTGTTGCTCTCCTTCTCCTTGGGATCCTTTTGGGCAGGACTCAGCAAGTCAGATGCTGAGCTGCTTTACCACGGCAAATGCTCTCCCAACCTGCTTGCTGTGTGGCTCACCGACGAAAATCAGGTGCACCAATAAATAAGCGATATCCAGTCTGCGTGCAATGGTTTCCACATGTAGCACGTAAACATAGACAAACTGCAGGATCTTGCTGGCATCTTTTTGCGGATCTGCACCACGCCCTTCACGGGCCATTTGGAGACCATGGCAAGCCACAACCCACCTTGCGTATCCTTGCGTGAGCGTTGGTTGGTGTCTATTTTGTCTCCAAATTTTGGAACCCCAAATCCATCAAAATGTCATGGGTTCATCATCATTTTCCCAGTTGAAATGTCCGCAGCGATCTTGTGGTACTTCCATGTACTTCCTTTAAAGGCCGGGGTGGTGCCGTAAGAATCACCCACCTCATTGAGGGTGGGATGCCCCTGACCCAGCATGGCACTCTGAGATGTATGAAGGTGGTGCTTCAGAGTAACAAATCTCCAATATTTCGCCTCGAGCGCAAAAAAAAGGGTAACAGGTCAGAAAGAAACCCTGCTATGGCTTCATTGAGGACCCCTTGGCTGTTTTCCCGCAACATGAGGTCGTCACATAGTAGATGCTACATGATGCTAGGATGCCAGTGTGATTCCAGATCCAGGAACTGGCAGTGGATGCTGCCAGTATTGGTTCGATATTTGCAACACTGAACGTGTGCAGTGTGTATTATTACCTTTTGATCCGTTTGCTGTGTGCCTCCGTTGCGCTCCACAAACGTAGAACAATGGGGCAGTATTGTGCGGCATGGGCCGGACATTCATCCTGACAAGAATAGAATCCAAAGGCTATGACGGCTATGAAGTGATCGCACTTTCCATGGCAAGTTAGCTGCTGATCATTATCCTGTCCTGATTATTGTGCAGGCAAAGCTGGCCAGCATTGATACGGACAAGCTTACGCCTCAACAAAAGAAGAAGTTCCAGGTCAGCCTGATAGCCTTGAGTTAGATCTTCAGCTTCAAGTGGAAGTGTCACATACCATCCTTCTTGGATCTTGTCCGATGTAAATACACCAAGCCGAGGCATTACAAGGCATGATTGTCCTATTATTTTCCCATCCATTCGCCCACGTGCAGGCACTTTGGCGTCGTGTAGAAGGCACATCAGGCTCAGTTGAGTGATTCATCAACTGCTCACCGCCTTTGACGCATTGCCTGCCATTGCCCGGCCTGGTTTTGGATGTTTTTGGGAGGAGATTCAACAGCTTTCTCTCCAAATGCCCTGGCAAGCCAGCTGCATCCCAGTGAGTTTATGTGATTTTAATTGATTTTCAGGTTTGGAAAGGTTGATACTTATTCACAATAACAGTAATTAGTATGTCATGAGAAAGGTGAAAACATGCGGGGCAGATGATTTTTCAATAGGTGTCAAACATTTTTTGGACGATTTAACGGCCTCAACTCAACTGTCAACCCTGGGCTGTGCTTTCGGGAAGTGGTGATTTTTCATAGTTTTTCAGTGTAAAACTCTCTCAGTTTTGTTCTCAAGCCATACGCTGGGACGCTCGAAATCAATTTAGGCTGTTGTTGCCATAGTGCTGGCGGCAGTGCTTTGGCATACAAAGCCATGGCGTGGAACTCAGAAGAGCCCGGTGTCACGGAAACAAATAAAGTATGCAGACATATTTATACATATTTCAGATCATTAACGTTTGCTAAGCAGGATTCATTGCCGTATTTACCGGTTTGAGTCTATGTGCACATGGACATGGTATGGTTGTGCATCCTTTGCATTCCTCTATGCTGCATCCACCAAGGAACACACTGGCACAGCCAGCGTCGCAAGGGACTTGCTGATGGAACTTGCTCTTTCATGCTATTGGTTGACACGAAGTTTACATTACATACACGGAAGTTTCCTAAAATCATCTAAATCATCCATTTTGATAGGATTTTCCCTTATAAATCCCCCTAAATCAAGGATTTTCCCTTATAAATCACAAATTTTTGGGGTATCCCCATGACTATGGAAACCACCATATACGTGGTTGATCGCCAAGGATGGCAGCTTCTCAGAGCAAGCTCCTTAGTACCGTTCTTGAATGTTCGTGGTCAATGTTCGTGGTTGACGATATTAATTGGGGGCGTTGCCTCAAAGATAATTAGTGAATATGAGTGATAAAGTATGATAAATATCACATTAAAGATTGCTACCCCCCCTATTGATCCACATCCTATTGATCCACATCCTATTGATAGATTGGGGGTGGATGAATCCACGGTTTTTCCAAACTCCGACTTCTTTTAGGCCCAGACCCTGCCCGCAGTGCAGAGCTAAGAGACTTACGCTTACGCCAGCTGCCCAGCGCTCGCACTTCCCCAACGGCCCCAACGCACTGTGGACATAATGCGTATGGGCTGTTACACCGACTTCATGTCATGCTGAGGTCGATTTGCTAACCAAAGTGCAAGCCAAGACTAATTGCAAAAAACATGTGAATTGATTCGTTTAAAGTCGCGCTATACATATAAGCGGCCAGGCATGGCCAGGCCAACTGAAAACAACTATTGCCAAACATGACCTAACATAAGTAGAAAAAGTATATAGAAGGATGCAGAAGGCAAATTACAAGCAATGTTTGATGATTTCACTTGATTCACCTCGCTGATTTCAATCTTTAAAGGGAGCATTGGTATCTCGACAAGATGAATGATATAGATATAGATGATAATGCCTGGCAAATGTATGTAAATATGGCATAGTATATTGATTTTATATGATTTTATGCCAACTAAAAGCTTCTGTCTCAACAGCTTGAACGGGTCTTAACAGCGTAAAGGAGATTGTGGTATATGGGGTGTTCTTAAAATGATGTATCCCCAAACCCATGGGCTTCAATACGAAAACTATATGCAAAATGGTCTAATCTTGGATGATTTGGGGGCACCCCAATTTTAGGAAACCTCCATATATATTATATATATACGGGCAAACCCCTCAGTTTGCCCGCGCCAACGCCGACGACATGTCCGAACATCAAAAAGCACAGTGTTTTGTGGGACAAAATGCACTTGTCCATGATCATGGCTTTCATCTTGCAACGCACAGCTTAGCTACCTGTGCGTTGAATGTTACAACAACATACAACAACAACAACATACAACAACAACAACAACCAACAACAACAACAACCAACAACAACAACAACATCATCATCATCAACATCATCACCATCATCATCATCATCACCATCATCATCATTTTCATCTTCATCTTCCCAATTGAATTGAAAGTTTAACGGGGTGGGAATTTATATTCCTAATACCCTTGTTGATCTTCCCAATTGAATGTCAAGTTTAACGGGGTGGGAATTTACATTCCTAATAGCCTTGTTGATCTTCCCAATTGAATGTAAAGTTTAACGGGGGTGGGAATTTATATTCCTAATACCCTTGTTGATCTTCCCAATTGAATGTAAAGTTTAACGGGGGTGGGAATTTATATTCCTAATACCCATGTTGATCTTCCCAATTGAATGTAAAATTTAACGGGGGTGGGAATTTATATTCCTAATACCCTTGTTGATCTTCCCAATTGAATGTAAAATTTAACGGTGGTGGGAATTTATATTCCCATGTTGATCTTCCCAATTGAATGTAAAATTTAACGGGGGTGGGAATTTATATTCCTAATACCCTTGTTGATCTTCCCAATTGAATGTAAAATTTAACGCGGATCGGAATTCATATTCTCAAAATCCCTAAGAAATTGTGTGGGCGAATTGGGGGGTGTGCGTGTATAAGTACATCACGAAAGGTAGCTCCAGAGGGGCTACCTTGAGTTTTACTTTACGAAGTAAAGGGGAGGGCGGCCAGCCCCGTTACCTGATTCTTCAGGAGATTGCTAGTCATTTTAGTACCCCCCCCCTCCACACCTCCCACGCACCCTAAGAGCAGACTCAAAATACTGTAATTTACAGTATTTTTGTTCTTTTCGGATCAAGAAACCACATTTTGCTACATGGTGAAACCTCCGTAAATACCAGTGTTTTTGCTAGGTGCTGGCCAAAAAACACTGTAAATACCGTGCTTTTTACTACCAGAGGCAAAACACATCGTAAATACCGTGGTTTTGGGCTTCCGACCCGCCAAAAACATTGGTATTTACGGTGTTTTTTGCTCCGAGAGATGCAAAAACACGCGAAAACACCACCGATTTGACGATTTTCGGCCACTACGGAACCGAGCAAAAACGCTGCAGGGGTAACACCAACACCAACACCAACAA
>CAMXCT020002581.1:25636-33136 GCA_947184155.2 Cladocopium goreaui
CGCAAAACCTCTCCTTTTCGAATGTTTCCACGCAGGTTGTCCTGTTTTTTTGTGTGCCAAATGTAGCAGTTTCTAACATTCCAACCAATTTAATAACGTGTAGAAAACCACGTAGTTTATCCAACCAGTTTAATAACGTATGGAAAATATCAAAATTGGAGGAAATTTCGCACGAAATGCTCCTTTTCCTGCGTCCACGTAGCATATCTCGAGAGATTCGTTTTCCTATGGCATCGCCGTCTCTATGCGGGAAGCTGGAAAATATCTCCTATTCGAATCAAGTATAGCACTTTCTAATATTCCAATTTATTGAAAATATCAAAATTAGAGGAAATTTCGCAAGCAATGCTTGTTTTTCTGTACCCACGTGCTTCGTTTCGAATTTCTGGTTTTCCTATGGTGTCGCCGTGTTTATACGAATAATTCCCCATTCTACATTTTACATTCTACACTTTACACTCTACACTCCTCACCTCACACTCTACACTCCCTACTTTACACTCCACACTTTACACTTTACACTCCTCACCCCACACTCTACACTCCACACTCCCCACTTTACACTCCACACTCCACACTACACTCCACACTCCGCACTCCACACTCCACACTTTACTGTACACTCCACACTTTATACTTTACTCCTCACTCTACACTCTCCACTCCAGACTCCACAGTCTACACTTTACGCTCCACACTCCACACTTTACACTCCACACTTTACACTCCACACTCCACACTCTACACTCCTCACTCCACACTCCACACTTTACACTCCCCACTCCACACTTTACACTCCACACTTCACACTCCACACTTTCCACTCCACACTCCACACTCCACACTCCACACTTTACACTCCACACTCCACACTTTACACTCCTCACTCCACACTTTACACTCCACACTCCACACTCTACACTTTACACTCCACACTTTACACTCCACACTCCACACTCTACACTTTACACTCTACACTATACACTCTACACTCCACACTTTACACTTTACACTCCACGCTTTCCACTTTACACTCCTCACTCCACACTTTACACTCCACACTTTACACTCCACACTCCACACTCTACACTTTACACTCCACACTCCACACTCTACACTCCACACTTTACACTCCACACTCCACACTTTACACACCACACTCTACACTTTCCACTCACCACTCCACACGCTACACTCTACACTCCACACTCTACACTTTACACTCTACACTTTACACTCTACACTTCACACTCTACAATTTACAAACTCCACACTCCTCACTCCACACTTTACAGTATTACACTCCTCACTTTACACTCCACACTCCTCACTCCACACTTTACACACCTCACTTTACACTCCACACTCCACACCCCACACTTTGCACTTTACACTCCTCACTCCACACTCTACACTCCACACTCTACTCTCCACACTCTACACTTTACACTCCATACTCCACACTCTACACTTTACACTCCGCATTCTACACGTTACACACTCTACACTCCCCACTCCACACTTTACACTCCACACTCCTTACTTCACACTCCACACTCCACACTCCACACTCTACACTTTCCACTCCACACTGCAGACTGGTAACAAGGGTTCAAATAAACTATTGCAGAAAGGTATTGTGCGTGACTGCATAACCATGTGTTTTGACATCTGTACCATATTAACATACGTGTGAGCATTCGGGTTCGTGGGCTTCATCTTGTTTTTTTTCCCTCTTCGGAGGTAAAATGCTCTGGAGGTAAAATGCTCTGGAATCTGATAATATGGAATATGGGGGAAATTGTTGTTTTTCCAGCGTTTTGAGCAGTCGCGCATACAATCGCATTCCATGAAATTTTGATACTTTTGACCTGTGGAGGCTATGGAAATTCTCGATTGTTGTCTTAGTCGTGCGCGATAGAGTGTGATGCCTTGTGGGTATGTGGAATGGAATTTGCAGCCTCGATTTGGTCAAAAATGATATTAACATATGCCTGCAGAAGCCCACATGCAGGAACGCAAAGCATACGGGGGGGGGGCATCGTCCCTCAGGGTGGCATCCTACTCAATGTAATTGCATTAAGTGGAAATATGGTATTATTTGGGTTCGAGGAAGAACAGCATAATCCAGACTTGGCCCCGTTTATAGATGCGGAAGCTGAGCCGCCAGCCAAACGCGTCAAAAAATAAGCTGAACAGCTTATCCAATGGTTTTAAAAGATCCTAGAGAAAAATTAATGATTGATAAGAGAAACAAGACTTTATGATTATATTTATTCAAGAAATCATTGCTTGAGAAGGTTCTCAGCGGGATTAAACATGTGCAATTGGACATGATAGCACGTGACAAGGGAGCGCCTGACAAGGGTCACACAACCTTATTCTCATCATTAAAGGTCGTTCATTATTTTCCAAATTTCCGGAGCTATTTTGGCATGGAATATAAAGAGCCTTGGAATATGGGAATTAATTTATAATAATATATTAATTATTTATATTTAAATATATATTATCTAAAAAAAAAGAGAGATATATATATATTATTTTTAAGAAAATATATTAATAATATTATAAATTATTATTATATTATAAAATTATAAATATTAAATTATGTTTAAATATATAAAAATAAAATTATATAATTATATATTTATTTTAAATAATATATTTAAAAAATAATAATATAATATTTTTTATAAAAATTAATAATATATATATATTTAAATATATATATATATTATATTAAATATATATATATATTAGGATTTTTTAAATATCCATTATTACTTATATATTAGCATAGGTTACTAATTATAATTATATTTTCTTTTATTTATTAATAAATTGGACTATAAAATTACCACCCAGGATATTATCTATTTTCTTGATACCAAAACATATCGAACTTGGAAATTTCTATATCCCAATCTTAGAAATTACCAGACCCTGAATTTGAATTGTAAATCATTACCTGGACAAATGGAAAATGGAGGCACCTGTTGCGTGCTATCGCATAACTCCCGTGTTAGTAATCCCCCCTAAGATGATGCCTATTAATAGATATTTAGAAAGGTATCATGGGAAGTACCCACCGATTATGGATATTTAAAAATATATAATAAATCCCAATATAAATAATATAATTCCCTACATCTCCATATTTTTTTTAGTCCAAACCATCAAATAAAACAAATAAATATTCGTCCCAACCAAACAAAATATATTTAAACATAATAATTTTTTAAAAAAAACATATAAATTAAATATATTCAAACAATCTCAATAAATAATATAGAATATAATAATATATAAATTTAATCACTATAAATCTCATAAATATAACCATAATCGCTATAATCCCATTCACAAGAATTTAATCCAATAATATAAATTCAAAATCAAAAAATCATTATAATTTTAACCCTCAATTATATAAATCATAATTATATATATATGTATAAGGGACTTTCGAGAAAGTTAGTGCTTTCAGCACTTATAGTGTTTTGGGTTTGTGGCCAACACTTTCATCTTTATATGCTGTCTCAGGGTTGTGGATTGCGCGCATTGGCTCTCTCAGGGATTTTCCATAATTTATTCGTCAAGGGAAGGAGCCATAACGAAAAGACCAGCATCAAAGAGGCCGGCAAGTATGAAGCGCCCTTCGACGAAGAGGAGATTGGGGAAGGGCGCTTTAATATCTGATAGCATATTTGATAGTGCGAGCCTGCATGCTCAGGCTCAAGTCTTGTTGGTAAAGCGGTGGACATCATGGATCAATTTGTATCTGATTTATTTTCAGTATTTATTATGGCAGTACCAACATCAGTTAGAATCGCAGTAACAAAGAATTGCGCTGCTAACCCCAAACGAAAACACCACAGGTCATAAAAATATTATCTTTTATGAAAATATATATTATAATTATATTAAAATCCATATAATATATATATATATATTTATCATAATACTAAATAATTATTAATTATATATAATATAAAATTAAATATATTTATATGTTTTTTTAAATATATATATATATAATTTTGAAATAACTATAAATATATCATTTAAATATTTTCTATATTATAGGTATATATATATATTATACCTAATTATAAGAATATTAATATTAATACTAATAATCATATTTTTGCTTTTAATTTATTAAAAAAATATGAAATATATATATATATATACACATAATTATTTATATATATATATTGTATATATTTGGCATATTTTAGCTAAATCGTATGAAGGTACCGGTTTCGCACGACTTCAAATATATCCACCGCACTTAACCCAAGTACCCAATGATGGATATATTTATTTAGAAGATGCCTATATATTAGAAATAGTTAGAATATAATAACATATGTTCTATTATTTTTTGATATTGTTGGCTTATCGTCGGTATCCTGCAGCGAAACACACAAAATGAAAATTCAATTTATCTTTTACAAATCATTTGGGTACAGCATGAGTCAGCACCCATAAAATTGGATGGCTCCTACCAAGATTAATGTGTCCATCTGCGGTCTTCCGGGCCTTAGATATCTTGAATTTTTGAGCAATGTCTTATGTTCAAAAAACCTAGAGCCACAGGCCACAAGGTCCTGCACTGTAAGGTGCCCGAGACCCTTTCCCTCCATCTGGAGGACCAGATAGAGCCGGAGGTCCAGCCTTGAGTCAAGCAGAGAAAAGTGATGATATGCAGTGACTCACAGTTATCACAATTGTTCAGAAGGATGCTATTACACAAAATGATTAAACACCATTGAGGAGATCATATCAGATACCATCTGGTTATTTAACATAGCCATGGAAAATCCCAACCATAAATGGAGGTTTCTAGCTGGGAAAATCATTTATAAATGGGCCATCTATACCATGGCTATGTTAAATAGCCAGAGGGTATATCAGATATATCAGGAAGGAGACCAGTCGCGAAAAGGGATCCACTGAAGCTGGCATCGGCTTGGCTTGCCGCATTCAAGGCATCATTGAAATGTCGCATCATCAAGAGGTGAGCGGCATAGACCTAACGTGCCAAGCCGTGGCACATGGGGACCCCATATGGCAATGGGACAATGGATGTTAATAAAGTTAATGGGAAACGTTTCAAATGACAGTTAAACCAATGGATTTTTGGGGATACGCCTATTTTCCAAAAACCCTTTTCTTCAAAGAACGACTGTGTTCCCAGCCGAGATCAAGGGACCAATGATCGTCAAGGTGCGATGATCTGAGTCCTGACCGAGACATATTTTGTGGACAGATTGGTTTTGTGCATTCCAATCATTTAGAACTGTTTGATTATATGCATATCTGATATATTTGATATGATCATTTATTACATTCCAATCCTATGCATATTGATGATCTTTTGAAAAGACAACTGGAAAACCAGTGTAGCTCCATCGAACTCATCCATGAAAGCTTTGACTTCACCATTGTCCTGCTCTTTCTTGCTCAGTTGAACGTTTGTCCCTGTTTTTCGTTCAACCTGGTGACACTAAACGACTTGGCGAGCTTTTTCGACGCTCAACTTCGATGCATGGATGTAAAGGCACATGAACATGATTCACTCCAATGCCGACCACGGACCGCTATTTTAGTGGCTCACTTTTGTCAAGGTCTTTCTTGCTCTGGAAACAACACAATATGGGTCTGTCTGCAAATGGCCGTTTTGATAATGAGAATAGTGATAAATCCCATCAACATTTGGATATGTGGGGTAGCATATTGACAAAGTCATTTATCGTATTCTTGCAAAAATATATCTAATGTGCTCCAATGATATTCCCAGGTATGTTCCCACTGGTATGGTATGGTAAACTCGTTCAGCTGTGTTCCCACCCCAGAATGAGGAAGAGAACCACAGATGACGCCATGTTGGCAGCAATGAGGGGTCCCATATTTGCTGGTCATTTATGGGAAATCATTGGAAATCTTGCATGATTTCTCCCTGCCTCGTTGATGTTCTCCCCTCCTCGTCCAATCAAGGCACCACATTGGGCATGGGGAAGGCTGCACCTGACGGCCATCCACTTGGCATTGAAAGGCCGTCCGCTGGGAATATCATCATGGGAATTTGTGGATGTAGTATACATATCATTTGTATTATGTGTATATATATATATGTTATACTAATCATATATATAATATGTATATCATATCATATATATTCATATTATATATATATATACATATATATACATATATAGACATATGGGTCCCTAATATAAGACCACGCAATGGCCAAGGATTTGCACTGTTTGCCCAGTTCCCGGGTTTTCGGACGTGATGCAGTAGTCCTGGTCCAGGTACTGAGCAGGGACCTGGCCATCTCCAACTGGGTTCAACTGGATTCAACTGATGGATGCGATGTCGAGACTCGCACCGTGTCAGCCAAAGTACCAAACCTTGGGAAGCGTCTGACATGTCTGACATGTCTGACATTTCTTGAAACTTACCCTCTGGTTATGTCAAAATAGCTATTGAAAATGGCCATGAATAGTGGATTTTCCCATTGATAGCATGGTGATTTTCCATAGCTATGTTAGTTTACCAGAGGGTAAATTTGCTCAGCGCATCTTGAGAATTCGAGTGTTGAGCCACCGAGATCCAGGCCATCTAACATCCTCTGCCACTTTGCTGTGGGGAACAGTCTGCATTTCGCGCTCGTAGCCACGATGCTCGTAGCCACGATCGTAGTCACGTGCCACGGAGCCACCAACCGGTCCTCAGCCAGGTGTCACCACAGCCAGAATTCATGGAAGCCCCAATAAAAGATGCGTCATATGCCCAAAAAGCATTGGTTGTTGGATGTTGTTGGTTGGGGGGTCGAATCAGATTCTAAGAATCAAGTGGATTCAAGGTATAGAATCACTGAATCGGCAAAATGTCCTGAGACCGGCACTCGACAAGCTCGACAAGCCAGGCTGGCTCAGGCCGGGCCCAGAGGGCCTTGCATAGTTCTTAGCATAGATACCACCGCCTGCACGATGGATGGGCAATGGCTATGATTTCCATCTACAAATCGCCAACGAAATGTCCTGAATTGTCATGAAAATGGTGAACTATCTCCGGAAATGTCAACCCCGAAATAAAGAAAAAAACCTGGTTGATAAATTAGGGGAGGTTCCACGCAATAGTGGTAATTTGTAATTTGCGAATCCAATCTCACACTTCCCTCTGGTAATCAAACATAGCAATCGAAAATCTACCACTTACAAAGGATGTTCCCATTAAAACCTCCATTTACAGGGGATTTCCCTTGCCATATTTGATTACCGGAGGTTAGTACAGGCCAATGCTCCACATTTCTATCAGGCTCCAGCCGTGTGAGTCATGGTACTCGCCCGGAGGAGCTCGACTGTGCGGAGAAAAATGTGGTGCAAGGGGTGGGTGTCAAGTGGCAGTACTGTACCGGCCATTTCCGAATATTCCAACACATCACCATTATATCATTGCTATCATATCAGAGCAGATCATAGC
>CAMXCT020002581.1:38136-60636 GCA_947184155.2 Cladocopium goreaui
CTATTCCAACGAATGTTTTGCGCCAGGCACTTTGGACCAGTTGCAGCGGTCACTTTGGACCAGTGACCAGACCCAGAGGATTGGCCACCCATTAGGTGGGCCTTGTTCAAGCCTGGCTTTAGGCAGTTTCAAGCTATGGAATTCTCTGAGATCCAGAGAAGTGAAATGCGAAGTATTCTCTGCAAATCGGATGGTGTGAGATGGTGTGACTATGAACTATGAACCACGAACAATCCAACCAAAACAAATCCTACTTAATTCAATGTTTGTATGAATGTGTGTAGATGTACATTCTGACCAGTATGCATACAATCTTAATCTAGAGCGGTTTGTAAAACTGCAAGTGTGAAGATACATGAAGCTACCATCCAATTGATCTTGCAGGCAATGCTTGGACAAAGTCCATCTATAGAATCTCTATCTCTATAGTGCTATTTTTTGCACAAAGCCGAATCAAGAGCTGGTTTCAAACTGCTCTCTGTGCTTCTGGACCCAAGCCCTCAGCCAACTGCTTACGCACAGACCTGCTGTCACCACCACTGAGCGGATGACCCCAGGTGATGACTACACCATCTGCCCGCATCGCAGCAAATGCACTGCTGGACGCGTGGACCTCCAAAATGTCAAATAGCTGGTCTCGAACCTGGCAGAATCTGGCAAAGCTACCTGAAAAATGTATCAACTTCTGAGGCTTTCCCTGCATGGCAGAATTGGATAGCAACGGACCCACAAAGTGGAAACTCTCCAGGTCTTAGGACGGTAATAGTTTTGAGATAGAAGTTGAGCATTTTTGAGCCATGTCCAGTCGGTCAACTGTACTTGGGGCCAATTCACTCACAAAAAAAAAGTGGCAGCAAAGGGATATGACAAGCTGTTTGTGCTGCCTGAAGGCAGGTTCCTGGGAAAGTCACAGCAAATCTTCCCCCCTGGGCCTGATGGAAGCAATCATGATACATCAGTCCATGGTCTAGCCTACTGTACAGTAAAAGTAATGAACGATCAAAAGAGCAAAAAAAAATGGTGTTGTTTAAAGAAATCCAACCATATATAAAGTAAACCATAATTATATGGTACCGTCAAGAGTAAATGGATGTTTTGTATGGTGTTTAGCAAACATATATTTGGCTCTGCGCAATCAAATCCAGAGTCCTTTTCCAGACGGGCAACAGGTTTTTAATCTGGAGTTCACACCTACCAGAGACAGATCGAACTGTATACAACAACAACAACAACAAAGACAAAGATTTGAATCATGATCCAAGTTTAATATATTTTGAAATATATTTCAGTTGCGTATTCAATCTACTCCTTTTGATTAACAGATATTGATATTATGATTATTATTATTATTACTATTATTATTATATATTATACATATATATATAATTATACATATATATAAGTCGTGATGAGACCTTCTCGGCACTCCAAGGCCCAACACCCGCACACACCCAGCACTTTGTCAAAGGCGCTATGCTGCTGTCACCGCCATAGGCGGGATGCCCCCAGGTGGCAACGGCACCGTCTGCCCTGATGGCAGCAAATGCTCCCAAGGAAGCGTAGATCTGCTGCACATTTCCTGGGTAAACTGGGATCATGCTGGAAGGGCACATCGGATTGCTCAGGCAGTATTTAGTCGCAAGATGTCGCAAGATGTCACAAGTAATTATCATTGAATAGGTACTGTACTGTATTGTTTAGCACTGGATTCGACTTCATTTTAGAACATGTGAACAGCATCCATCTGACCTAGTGGGCCTAGTGTCCCACTTCAAGTCAAGTATCTGAGACGATCTTGAACAGCAGCACTTACGCCACCATATTCTGGATGGCCCCACGTTACAACCGAGCCGTCGTCTCTGATTGCGGCGAAGGCTGTTTCAGCCGCATGGACTTGCTGAACTCTCACCAGTTGAGTTTGAGCTGAACGACTGTCGCCACCATATAGAGGATGACCCCAGGTGACCTCGGAGATTGGACGCTGGTGGCATCTGCACTTGTGACATTGTACCCTCTGGTGAACTAACATAAAATCACCATGTTTTATGGGTAAATCCACTATAAATGGCCATTTTCAATAGCTATGTTAGTTTACCACAGGGTAACCATCCTCAATGATCACAGGTTATCTATGATCACCAGAACGCCCAATGACTTGTTGCTGTACTCAATACATCTCCATACAGTATGCACAACTGCTGCCTCAAAATTAGGAACTTTGGCTAAAAATCTTCCTTGCAGGCTAATGGCAGCAAAACGGTGTAAAGATTCATTAAACATCATTAAACATTCATCATCAAACCATCTATTGCGTGCTACCAAGGCACGACGTCACCACCACCTGTCACGGCAGCAAAGGCTTTGTTCGACACGTAAATTTGCTCTACATCCACCAACTGGCTTTGAACACCGCGACAATCTCCTCCACTGAGGGCGTGACCCCATGTCTGTACCGTTCCATCCATCATGATAGCAGCAAAGGCTCCACTGGAACTGTGAACGGATCTGACGTTCTGCAGCTGTTCCTTGACCGCGGAGCAGTCACCACCATATTCACAGTGTCCCCAACTAAGCACTTGACCATCACCCCGAACTGCTGCAAAGGCTTTTCCTGATGCAGCTATGCTCCTCACATCATGGAGTTCATGTCGGACAGCCGTGCTGTCCCCTCCCTGCTCGGGATGTCCCCAAGTCACCACAGAACGATCCTCCAGAATGGCAGCAAACGCAGCCTCTGTAGCATGGACTTCTTGAACATTCACTAGCTGTTTGGCCACAGATTTGCAACTGCCTCCGTGTGACGGCAAGCCCCAGGTCACGATTGAGCCGTCGTATCTCAAAGCAGCAAAGGCTTGCATTGATGGAAAGATCTCCCGCACATGGACCAGCTGGTCTTGCACAGCTGCACTGTCTCCTCCCTGATCTGCATGCCCCCAGGTGACAACGGTTCCGTCAGTCTTGACAGCGGCCAAGGCCTTGTTGGTCGCATAGACTTTCTGCACATTCACAAGTTGGTCTCGAACGGCGCGGCTGTCTCCTCCGTGAAACTTGTGACCCCATGTGATTACAGTGCCATCTGCCCGAATTGCCGCAAATGTGCTGGCTTTTCGGTGTGATTGCAAGATTGGACCAGCTTTGGAAACGGCCGTCACAACAGAACCTTCTTGCAGACCCAGACCACAGAGGGTACTGAAGAGAGTGGGAAATACATCCAGACGAGTACCAGCATGTGTCACTAGAGCCACAAGCGTTCGGCCCAACTTCAGTTGTGCCATTTGACGCAGCTCGGCGATGCGCGTGTTCCCGTCTACTTCAAGTGTGACCATCTGTCCGCTCAACAAAGTCACCGTCAAGGTGAACGTCATGCTGGGCGGTAAGGGCAAGGTCCGGCAACGGTGAACTTGGAATCTGATGTGGCTGCTTGCTGTTTGTGGTTTTGTTGAATACTCTCGCAATGTGTTTATGTTTGTCTTTTGCTGTCCAACATACTTTGTCGTTTGTTTCCCAGACGTCTAGGAAAAAAGATGCAAACAGCCTGTGCTGCTTTGATGACTGGGGCACAGTGGCTTCGACACGAGTGCACTGAACATACGGCACTGGACAAACTATCCTTTGCATTCCTTTGCAACCCAACAAAGACTTGGTGAATCGCACCCCGAGAAGTACTTGGTGAGGCCAGCATTGTCGGTGTTCCTTAGGCTGCACTCTGAATTCAAAGGCTATGAAAAGTGCTATGGGTCTGTCTGAAAATGAGATACCCTTCAAAGAACATGAGTTTTTGTTCATGAATTTCCCATATTTTCCCATATTGAACTTCCATAACCTGAGACTTGGGATATAGCATAGCAGTGGTCAACCTGCTTGGTGCCCCTGCTGAGACAATCCACCAACGAAAATGACGTTCTTCAGCGCTGCAGCGGAAGGATTGACTGACCCACGGGCCCGAATAGGAGCCTAACATGGCACCAGGAGAGTTTCATGTCCCTGTCATTTTTTAAGTCCAACTGGGTCACTTCATTGAGTTCACCTTGCAATCACATGATCTCTCACATGATCTCTTTCTGACAGTCACAGCACAGCACCTGCACCTCTTTTGAATATCCGCCACCATGACCTGTCTTCAGAGAAGCAAACAAGGGCAAACTTAGTGTTATGACGGACCCAGAAGTCACACGCGAACATCAGAATTCCAAGCGCCACAGTGATTGAGGTGCCAAAACACATCCCGCACTGGGCCTGTGTTGCCAAATGCAGATATCTCCGCCCAAGGTGCGAACCAGTCCTCCTCGACTCCGGCCTGCTTCGCACACAGCTGCGGCCAAAATTTGGAGCCTCAAAATCCAAGGATCTTGCGGAAGTTTCCCTCAGATATTTTTTCACGAGCCATGTGGCTTGGGTTATGCCCCATTTCCGGATGCCCTCTGGTAAACCAACTAACATAGCTATGGAAAATCACCATCTTTAATAGATAAATACACTATAAATGGGCCATTTTCAATAGCTATGTAACAAATTACCAGAGGGTAAATCCACATCGAACAGCCTGGACTGCCGCATTCCAGAACTCCAAGCCCTTGGCCGCCAACCAGCCAGGGACTGGAAACATCAGCTTTGAAATCTCAAGCTCCTATGATCACTTCATTCACATAATATTATTCACATATATGCTATACATTATATATAATATTATAGACATATAATATTATATTATTATGTTATCATATTATTATATTGTTATATTATTATATGATTATTACTATATCATTATATTATTATTTATATTATATTATTATATTGTTATTTTATTATTTTATTATATTGTTATATTACTGTATATATTGCTATATCATTATATTGCTATATTATTATATTATTATATTATTATATGATTATATTATTATATGATCATATTATTATATTATTATATGATCATATTATTATATTATTATATTATTATATGATTATATGATTATATTATTATATGATCATATTATTATATTATTATATTATTATATTATTATATTATTATATTATCATATTATTATATTATTATATTATTACATTATTACATTATTATATTATTATATATATATTATACATATGTCAGATACTTCAGAAGCAGCGCAATTGCATGAATCGCATGTCCTCCAGTATTTAAGTGGAGACTTCTGGCAAGGCATGTGGGGCCTCATGTCAACTTGGGACAGCGCGAGCAGAAGTTGATCACGGCTTCCCGCCATGACGACGAGCTGAGGCGAGACAAAGCTTGAAGTTAGGCAAAACAAGCCTTTGGAAGGCTTTTTTTCAAGAAACTGAAACACGTTATGTAATGTGTATACGTATATATATATATATATGTATACGTATATATACACGTATGTAACACATTGAAGTGTCTTATGCCAGTCATGGCTCCGGGAACCTCAAACGCCATAAAACTCGTGGTGACAAGACACACACCCCGTGCTGTGGCAACGCCTGGTGGCGATTCTCCACGGTCTCCTGAACATAGAGACGGACTCCTGTCTCCTTTCCAGTGCGCGGATGCCAGTGTACTTCCCTCCCATGCGAAAGGCGAGGCCAAAGAGAGTACCATGAAACTGCACAATTTATAAATATCTATGAAAGCATAGTATATGAAAAGAGTGTGGTATGAAAATCCTGTGCTTGACAAGTGAGATCAAGTCAGACAGGGTACAGCCTGCTCGCGCCATGATCCAATTCGCAAACGCACTGAGTTTCAAGATCAAACGGTTGATAGCAGTTGGATCGATTCGCATAGTTTTGTGCGCGCCCACCTAAGAAATCTATAGCTTTTGTTTGGTATCACGTGATGCTGACAAAAATTCTAGGGATCTTTGGATCACGGTCCCTGGTTGGGACTTTGGTCTCAACGAAACGTATGAAACGTGACCGCTGCGTGGAGTTTTACGGCGTCGGATGGGATCAGCGAACACGCTGCACCGTAACAGGCCTCCTGCATCCGTGTAACACTCTCTGGACCATCTCTGCCTGACAGGGCTACTAGGCTTCTTGGACGCCTTGAACGTGAACGGATGTTCAAGGATCAACGAGATTCAACGAGACTAGTGGCCAAAAAACGAATGCAATGAACGTACAGCAAAAACGATGAAAAGCGCTGTAAGGCTGTAAGATGCATGGAGCGGCCACATGCACTTGCGATACTATGCAATTCAATTGAAGCAAATACGAAGTGGACTCTAGAGGCACCAAAAGATGAAAGTCATGTATGAAGGCGTGGCATCGGGTTTTTGAGGCCTGTTACAAGACGCTCTGATTTGCGACAGGCACCTTCTATGATTTCTATGTCACTGCATTCGTACCAAATTTTACATGAAAAACTCTATGACCCCATGATCACTGTATGAATAAGATATATAGTGAGACCGTGAGACCATCTCATCACGCAGCCTGGTGACTTCGAAGACTCAGTTTCTGCGCTTAAAACGTTCGTCGCAAAACTAACGTAGAGGGTATCTTTTGGGAGGAAATCTCATGGAGAAATAGCAAAAATGGCAGACAAGAAATCGCAGGACATGCCAGAACATGTCAGAACAAACTGCCCATGCGCCTAGGTCATCGGGTCTGATATGATTGCTGGACATCATAGTTTCCCCATTTTTCATGGTGAAAGGTGTATATTCATGTACAGATATGTACAGTATATCCCATTTTACCAGCATTTCCATGGTTAAACCACCATTTTTCCCGGTTAAACCACCATTTTTCCCAGTTACACCACCATTTTTCCCAGTTAAACCACCATTTTTCATGGGGAACCCCCTTTGGGGTTCCCAAGCGCTAAGGTCCACGCCGCCTTTCGCCGCCGGCTCGGTCACGGCGAGGCACAGCCGGATGCTGCGCACAGGCGAAGGAAATAGTAAACTGGATATTCAACTATAGTATTTTATAGTAGTATAGTAGTATAGTAATATAGTATAATATAGTAGTATTTTAAACTGTATTTAAATGTATTTACTATAGTAGTATAGTATACTTAGTAGATAAATAATTTTATATAGTAATGTATATATATATATACTATGTTAGTATCTATAGTATGAATATCAGTATGGTACTACTATAGTATTGAATGTCATATATATATGTATGATATAGTAGTGAACCATGGTATTATATCACTACAGTAATATATACACCGTAGTGTCACTCCATATATCACTATTCTATCATAATAATAGTATTCTAAAATAACATACTGGAAATAGATTATAGATATTCATAGGAATATGAATTCTATCAGTTCCGGTGCTAGCACCGTATCCTCCTTTCTAGCCGCAAAAAGAGGTGCATTTGCTGAGGTTGTCACTCCCCAGCAGTGTCGATGAAGTCGCCATCCTATCACTGTCACAAGCTGTTTTTCATGGTATCAACTTCCAAATTGTATCAATGGATTGGTTGAAGGGTTCAAATCTACCGGAAATCCATGGATTTAAACATGGTTTAATCCTCCAAACATATTATAATACATATATATATATATATACGTATATTATATAATATATATATACATACATTATATATTATATGGAAATTCTATAAATGTTCACACAAGTGTCCCTTCAACCCTGGATAACCCTGGTAATCAGCTGCATAGGACGGCTGTCCTCTAAACCAATCTTGCCCTGGCTTTCAAGCGCCTGACCATGCGCAAACTATACAGGGATGCCACACTGGAGCACAGAACTTCACAGCACCTGGCGCTCTTCTTCCGAGCATAGCACCACCTGTCACAGAAACCCTAGTCTCTGTGGTGGTTCATTGCCTCTTTTGGACATACTCAACGAATCTCAAGGAGAACTCTAGAGCAAATACACCCCAAACATGATCTGCGACTGGGTTGATACTTCAGGTGATTCAAGTCTTCGCTTCTGGTTGCAGGCTTCCATTGCAAAGTACTGTTCTGTCTGATGCAATCTGGTGCCGGGATGTTTTGCCTATGAAACCTGTAAGATCCTGTAAGTTATTTCCACAAGTTCATACCCCAACCAAGCAAATCGAGCTGTCGACACCCACGGGTGTGTTATGATAGCTGTGTTTCAGATTGCCAATGTCTTTGCACTTCATGTATCCATATATTTCCCCACTTCAAATAGACAAAAATACCATTCCATACCATTCCTACTTGTTCTGGCGTTACGTTCTCAAGAAGCTGAGAGGTAGTTCTCTTGATAATTCATACTGTGTGTTGATGGTAGTTTCGTGATTCCTACAATGCGCAGTAGGGAAGCTGTCTGAAGAGTCGGTGCTGAAGCCTTTGGCAAACGATTTTCGATAATTTTCATAGCCCTTTCCTTAAGGAAGAGGGCACAAGCTGGTGCGTTATCATTGGTCTGTTCAGAGAAAAGGGCCACGGATGACTTTGTCATCAAAAACCCGAAAAGTTTCGCTGTGGTTTACCATGGTTTACCTGTCCGACATCACCGATCTAGCTCCTCTGTAGCACAAGCGTCTGTGATGAAAACGTCTCCGTGACGCGGGAACAGAGGGACATGTGGGGGATGTGATGCTGATGTTAACTATCTCCGGTTGGGAGGCCAAATCACACAAACTGCGACGCAAAGAATCATAATTTCTCTCATAGTGTTCACTTCTGCAAAGCCACATGTCGCGTTCAGCTTGTAACAAGTCAACCATCCTGGAGTTTCTAGCTTCCTTGTCCAAGACAGCTTCCAGGCATCTCAACTCACATCCGACTGAGTGCTGAAACTCCTGCCCTTCGATGATCTCTGTCCGAAGCTTCTGCAATTCCTCATCTTTCAGTCTCAAAGTATCTTTGCAGGTCTGAAGCTGATCTAGCAACTGCTCGCAAAGTTCTTCTTTGGCTCTACTATTGGCCAAAGCAGCTTCTGCCACCCTTCGCTGTTCTGTCTGGCCATACAAGTCTTCTTTCAACTTGTTCACTTCCTCCTCTTTGCAGTTCAATTGCCTTCGCAGATCCTGCACTGTGTCTTCTCGTTCTTCCAGCAATAGTCGTGCAGCGCAAAGTTGATCTCTGGCCAGGGCGCTATGACCGCTACCCTCTTTCTGTAAACGAGATCGTTCTCTTTCAAGCACACTAGTCAACTCGGCCTTCACTTGGTAGAAGCTGGCTTCTAAGTCATGATAACGGCCCTGCCAATACTCGGCCCTACGACACAAACCTGTTTCCGGTTCAGCTCCATTTGCCTTTGGAAGTGTAGCAGTGATCACCACTGGACTGTCTGGTTTCATGGCGCGGCTACTGGTGTGGAACTCACTCCATATAGGCACCACTCTGAAGATCTTGGAAGTAATGAATGAGATTGAATATGATTGAATGATTGACTCTTGTGCTGAGTTGAAACTCAGTCTGTGCTTCCAGGGTTAGCCGGGTGAGCAATCAGATTCTTGGGTGGCAAAGTGTTGTCATGTTTGGATGGACTAGTCTGACTGACTACGACAAGGGCGTTTTGCCCAGAGTTCAGTGCAACCATGGCACTTCTAGCCTGGGACCTAGGCGTGTCTGTCAATCATGAAGAGCACAGTGTTTCGACTGAGGCTATGCCTAGCAGGCTTGTCACACGAGCCGAAAAATCATTGCAAAATGAAGGAAAGGGGACAAAAAGCACAAGGTCACAGCAGCAGTGCACCAGTGAGGGAACCAGGCCTCTGCACTTTGCACATCTTTGCATTTTGATACGTTTCTCTCGCCGCGCGTTTTAAGAAGATTTCAATTTCACCCTGATATGCTTGGAAGAAGCTGGGTCTCTTTTTGTTTACACCAGCGGTAGTTCCTGAGGAAAACAATGCGAAAACCAGTGTGCATTTCTCAGTTGCGTTGTCAACATACAGTTCTCTTGTGGAGGACTTCTGGCAGAGTCAGAGTTCAGGCCCAACAAGTTCTGCCATTTTCATAGGGAAACTGTTGGCAAAGCCATGGATTTAGGGGTGCCACTTATTTTTGAAACAAACCTTTCTCAACCGCGTCTGCAAAGTGGTTGATTCTGCTTTCTTTGGAGCTAGCAGCTGGACAACGCAACTAAGTGCTACTAGTAGCAACCAATTAAGTAGTTAGTACATGTTAGTACTGAGTGCTACCATTCCACAGATGGCGCACAAATCAGCGCATCCAGCCTGGTCCAGTATCAAATCCAAGCAAGTCATGATGTCTCCAGGGGTCGCGCCTGCCAGATCTGCCAGGAGACTTGAAAAAAACGGTGGTAAATTTTCAGCCATGATGTCCCATGATGTTCCGAGATTCGCCTGAGACCACCAGGGTTCTCAAATTGGAATTTGGGTAGAACCTGGGCGATAGCATCGGTGATCAAACCATAGGAGCACAAGAAAATCATAGAAGCTTTGTCTGAAAACAGGCTCCAGTATGCTCCAGTATTCCAACATCCAATAGGTTCTCAATCATTTTACCGCGTTTACCCATTCAAATATAGATTTCTTCAGGATATACATGGATATATTGGAGATACCAATGGTGTAGCGTATGCCGTATTTTCAGGCACACCTAGACCTAGCTACACCTGGCACCCTCAAGGGGGCAGACTCATGGCGGCGGGAGAAGTTGCAATGGCAACCTGTCCATGGCGCCACTCGGTGGACCGTGGGTCGTTGAATCTGGTCATGTGGTAAAGCCATAGGGCCATAGTTCACCCCCAAAAAAATGAGCTGATACTCCCACCAAATACATTAAAATGGACCATATATGGCTGGTAGAAAGTGCAGAAATCATCGATGTTCGATTTATGGCGTTGGATAAAAACCACAGAAATCGATGTTTCCAAGGCCTGAGGAGTCTTGTATTTGCGCGACCTGGATTCGCTTCACAAATGGTTGATTTCCCGAAAAAGGGGTGGAAATAAATGCCAGCTTTCTCATTGATACAAAGGCTATCCGCCACATGGCATGATCATGGATCCACAATGATCCATATATATCATCATATATCCACATCACCTTCAAACTTCGAGGATTTGACCAGGATCCTATAGCAGTTTTCTCTCTGTTTTTGCAGGCCATTGATGGTGGAGAAGCTCCGTTCAATTGGTGTCCAAGGTTCCAACTGCCTGGCCGTTGGATCCCTTGGATCCCAAGATGCGGGCCACCAGTTCGTCAGGGCATAAGACCTGTCAGCGAGAGTGATGACGATAGAGTGGTCATAACGATGACAACGATGATGATGATGATGATGATGGTTTAATGGTGGTTTAATGGTGAAGGTGGCTGATGATGATGATGATGATGATGATGATGATGATGATGATGATGAGAATAAATTTGAGAATAAACTTGTGATACGAGATTCATAGATAGTAATGCTAAGTAGTAGCATATAGCATCAAGGGACAATATGTCTGGTCCAACATGGTCTAAGCCGCTGAGTGCTCTCGGATGGTCCCTGCCTTGAAGACACACTTCCCTGCAAGCCCCGGGCCACGGCCACGCTTCGGTGGTGGACCATGACCTTGTCATGGAGCGATGATTCACCATGGTTAACCATTAACCATTAGTATCACTATATGATGAAAACGATGATGAAAACCATGATTAACAAAACAAACCCAGATTCAGGCTCCTTTTTGCACTTTAGTATACTTTTTAGTTCTACTCAAAAACTGCTGTTCGTCCAGGCATCAACCGCTACAGCTGCGCTGTCTAATTTTTGACACTTCGGTGACTTGGGCTCACACTCTCGTTTGCGCGCTTCATCTCCTGGAACCACCAGTGCAGTGAGATCTTTCGATGTTTCTCCTGTTTGAATTCTGCTCACCCCAGCCATCCCCAGCCTCAAGCTATTGCTCTCAGCATCTCAGCTAGCCCGAGCCAGAGGAGTCAACAGCATGACTGTGGTCTAGCTGCGGCTGCAGAAACTGTCGATACTATATACATCTTACAGATCCTGGTTGCAAAGCAAATACCAACAACTATATCATAGCTTCACGGCGGAGTATGCCAGGCTTGGTCTTCTTGTCCGGCAAGGAAATAGCATCCGCACAACAATCAGCTTTGAAAGCACAGACGGACCTTTCCAAACCGATGTAAAGCTCTCGTAGCAGCTGGGTCAAATGCCAGCCCTATCATGCCTTCTTTGGGCCACTTGCTGCAAGGTTCAGGGAAGATGATCGAGATTGACCTCCCTAGGGAAGATTCCTGCACCTAATTTGTATAATTTCAATATTGGAATCCATGTGTTTGAATATGTGTCAAATTGTTTCAATATAATGTGTCTGCAGCTTTCGTCCTGAACCTGGCCCTAACAAAAACATCGGAGCAGCCTCCAAAGGCCTCCAACAGCAGCTTCGCCTAGTTTCGGTTAAGACCTCCAAACTTATAATTCATCGACAGGAACATCTGGTAGACTTCTTCCAGTTTGTGCTCTGGGCGCTTGGTGACCAGAAAGGATTCGTGAGCCATTGCAGTCTCTAACCATTTCTGCAGTTTCACCATTCTTTTCCTTAGCTCTCGACGTACTCGTTAACACACCTAGCTTCGGACCTAGCTTCGAAAGTGGTTGCTTCAACGCAATTCCCACTGTGGTTTGCCCAAGAAAAGGCTATCCCCTAATTCACTGGTTTAAGACCTCATTTTCTTGATCAAAGACCAGCAGACCAGCATTGGAAAGGGGGCCCATGATCCCCCATCCACCCCGCTCGCAGGCATCAATCGCAAGCATGGAACGGGATCTCGTAGTTTTTGAATTTCCGGCATGAAAATACCAAACGCTCGAAGAAAGGCAATGCACTGATATCAGCCAAGGAAAAGTTGCCAGCCAGATATGGGCCCTGGAGATTGTCCTAGATGGGGAGACAAAATGAATACATATAAGGATATATTATGTGTATATATATATATATACATGGTATGATGTACATAAAATAAAACGATAATGTACTGCATGGTGCATAGGTCAGTGCATAAGCGTGAAAATTAATGATGCGTACATATTTAGTATGTTAATATATATATGTATACATAATGATATACGTATAATACAATATATATATATATATGTATATATATATTATGTATAGAGAGAGAGGGGGACTATGTATGACTACAGGGTATGTACTGTATGGGATGTAAATATGATTTAATCCTGGTAAATCCAGTTTTAAGAAACACCTCCATGTTTCCAGAAATGGGTTGTAAAGAGCATACCCAATTGAGTTTCTCTGGAAAACCCTTGTCTATGGGTGACCAGTAGCATATAACCTCTACGCCTTTCTTCCTACTGCGCATAATATATCTCGTGGAATTCCCGTGGTATTCCCTGTTGATCTTTCTTCCTACATCTATCCAGTTGGGTTCTAATCATTTATAGCAATGGATTGAACAACAGTAGGAAGAAGGGCATCCTCGTAGTATTGAAGGGCATCCTCTAAAGCCTTCAGCAGTTCTGCATCAGCCGTTTCATTTTTGTTCATCAGGAATGTGAAGTGCGCTGGGCTTAGCCTCAGATGTTGAGTGAAAACTGGCTCGACATGTTCTCAAAATTGAAAAAACTGCTTATTGCAAGACTGCGGCCACATCTTTGGATCTGATGTCAAGCTCCTAACCATGAAAATATCCTTAACAATCAAACCGACCTGCCAGTTGAAAGCTGGGATGGACAGCAAAACACAATAGAATCAGAAACCGAGGGACTTGTTGTTGAGGTGATGATTCCATAATTTCACGTGTGCACAACCAGCTGCATCTTCCGGCATCAAGTTCGGGCCGCAGTCAAACTTCTGCTCCAAATATTCCTTTGGTGAGGAAAGATCTGGCCATGAAGCTTGGGTGAATTCTGACAGGGGACCTGGTGATACCATGTGATACCATGTGATACCCACGCCCCGCATTTTTTTCAAGCTGTTGTACTGAAAAAGGGATTACAAAAAAATGAGAACAGACAAGCTTCGTTTATGATTTCAGATTCGTAAAGAGTTGTACCATCGCTGTCACGAATGGCGGGAACCTTCCCCAGCGGATTGACATTTTGCTTGTACCAATCCACCTCTGTCTTGTTCTTCAAGTTGACAACTCTTCTGCTGTATGGAATCCCTTTCTCCTCCAAAGCTATCCATGTCCTCTGTGCATACGGGCACCTTGCACATTTGGCGAACAGTTTGCAAAGCACGTCCGATATCCGAACCCGCAGGCTCTAACCAAACACTGTGACAGTATCATGTAGCCATGACGCCTGTTACGGAGCTGGCGAGTGGATGCAAGTGGTGTCTTGCAATGACTTACGGCCAAGATCAGCCAAGCATCATGTCCATAGTGTAGAACCTCAGATCTGCAGGCAAAAAAAGGAGACAAGTCTGGGACTGACCAAGTTGGTTCCCAAACAGGGACAGCTACCACAAAGGCATGGATTGAAACTAGGCTCTTCTCCCTGCTCTGATAGATGGAATAGTTGTGTTTTTGTTTTTCGTTTTTTTTGGGGGGGAAGGATTAATTAGATTCATTAGATAATGCCAAGCTACCAAAAAAAACAAAAATAAGATAAAACAACATATTAAACAAGACATAACAACACACATAACAACCTGCTTCGTTCAATCCTTTCGAACCACTGCCATCAGGTGGCTCTATTCTTGGCTCCTGGTCAGCGTGAGCGTTTTCGCGAATCTCTTTAAGCGGGTGGATGTTGGAAATTTGGGGATGAGCCTGAGCTCGCTTTATGGCCATTCAAACATTGGGAAGCTATTGGGAAAATATGGGAAAATTATGATGAGCAATTGGATTTTGGAGTACCATGGAGTACCGATGTTCAGACAAACCTACATTCAAGAAGTTCTGATGCACTGCACAGAGAGGGGGGCGACTTGGTGCACGGGTCAATCTTTGTTCCGTTCCTGTACAAGTCGAGGTCTTTGCCTTAAACACTTTGGTGACACAACCTCCGCTTCACGGAGAGTCAAATGTGGCTGGGAAGCGATATGAAGCGATAAACAATGACTAGGTCATCGTCCGCTTCAGCTATACAAAGCCGAAAATGATCGAAAATCAATGAAAACGATTCTAAAAATGCATGTTTTTTTTTGCAAATGACATCTACATCCATCATCATCCATCTACTACGATACTCTTAACATAGCTGAATTTGGAAGACTCGGTCCATGGGGCAACGTCAAAGAACAAGAGCCCGGGAAAAGTGGCGCCATGGCGGTGGAGCTGCTGGAGCAACTCGCTCCATTTCCGGTCTCGTTTCCGGTCTCGAGTCCAGGCCCTGACGCAAAGCGTCATAATATTGCTTCTTGTAGTGAGCACCTGGATGATGATGGTAAACTGATGGTAAACCATCTGGTTATGACATGTTATGACTAACAGTGACATTCACAGTTTGCCATGATTTATAAATCCCCATGCGATACAAAGAACGGTAAACCATCTATTTCTATGGGCCATTTTCCATGGCTATGCTAAATAACCAGAGGGTATATGATTTTATATGATGTTTGATGTCTGTTGATGGCTGTTGATGTCTGTTGATGTCTGTTGATGTCTGTTGATGATTTTGATGTTTGATAATGCCCTCCGAAATAAAATCCTAGATCTAAAAAGGTGGAATGCAACCCAGTTACGGCGAACTGACCGTTTTATAGTGGTATGTCATGGTTTGTCAAGTGTTATCCAAAATCATCCCAAACTTTCAAACCATACCACCAAAATGCAACACAAAGAGAACAAGAAAATGTATGCCATATGGGCCATATCCAGGAACTTCGGCCAATCCAGAGATCGTTTTCAGACTGCAAGACTTCAAGCATCCTCGTCTTTTTCGAATCTTCCTCCTGAGCAGCTTTGAGGCGTAGTCTCAAGCTGCTCAGCTCGGCAACTGCCTCATGGCACAGTTCCTCTTGCCTTTCGAAATCCTGCTGTTTGGCTTGGAAGCTGTCTCGGATTTGTGCGAGTGCCTCAAGCTTTGCTCGAAGCTCTGCCGTTGAACGATGATGAAGCTCTTGTTCTTTGGTGAACTGCTTCTTCAGCTCATGCAGCTCATCTTTGGCCTTGTCAAGTTCTCCAACCTTTGATCGAAGTTGAAGTCGCAAGGTCTCACACAAGTCTTCTTTACTTTTGCTGTTCCTCAAAGCAGAGTCCAACCGCCTCTGCATCTCTGAGTGGTTGACTTGAAACTCCTTTCGTAAATGTCGAAGCTCCTCTTTTTTCCCATCCAATTCCCGCTGAAGTTCATACGCTTCATCCTCAAGTTCATCATTGCTCGATTTTCTGCTTTCCAGTTCTGTGTTGCGTATAGACAAAGATCGCTCTCTTTCTAGGACACTTGCCAACTCGGCTTTGACTTGACTGAGATTCTTTTTCAAGTCGTTGCAGCGACTCTGCCAATAATCTGCTTGGTGGCATAGAGCTGCGTCTTGAAGCACATGTTCCGTACGTGGATCCATCCGTTCTCGTTGAGGTGAGTGTCCACGTGAGCCCGTTCTGGGACTCAGAGATAGAATTGGGTCGAGGGCCATGGCGATGAAATCTGATGGCACCAATGAAAGCAAGTGCTTGAGCCAAACCGAGTTCGGCCAATTGTTAAAAGCCTCCATGCAAGAGGAGTGGATGAGTCATGACGAGTCTTTATCAGTCTTCACTTGTGTTCATGTAATGTTAGTAAAGCAATAGCTAACTATCCCCAATGTTAATCGTAAATGGATGGTATGAACATGTATGAACTATATATCAAAATAGTGGTGGTTTATTATTGTTTTACTATGTTTTACTAACATCAGTTGTGTTCGCAGATTGGCGGATGCACATTTCCCTACTGTAATTGCCATTGAAAACGACATCATGGGGCTGTCCACATGGCCGAACAATGAGCAAGAAGTTGGATTTCCCATTAGAAGCAGCGGGAATTATTGATGTGTCATGATATGATATGATATGTCTATATATTTCTTGACTATTGAAAGCACAAGCGTTTAAAGACATGGGAAATGTATGGAAATTCCCAGCCATTCCCCAGCCATCTTTGTTTCCACCCAGCCGTCCCAGGCGCTCCTCGGGTAACGCAAACAGCGCTGGTCGCAGCAGCGCCAAGGGCGCTAGGAGCACCAGGCGACGTAAAGATTTTGTTCGAGGCATGGCTGATGCAAAGAAGCGTGGCACTGGCCCATCTGGCCCAAAAAACATGGGAAAGTCAGTTATAGAAAATCCATGAAAATCCACTTTGAATTCATCGTTTTTTTGAACATAAAGAAGAGAAACTGTGAATTTTATCAGGACAGGAGGGTCCTGTAAATGTTCTCTCCGACCAAATCTGAGATACGTGGATACCACTTGGCTTTGTCCTCAGCAATGTGAGCCAACCACCTGGCTTTTGCTCTCATCCTAAGCTGTTGTCTGATCTCCATCAATGTGTGCTACTTCCATCCAAGAATATTGAAACAGTTGGAGGAATCTGCTGCATCCTCTAGATTCGCCATCACTGGTTGCATTTCAGCAATTCAGTGGGAAAGATGCGAGTGGGCGCCAGGTGAGTAGACAACCTTGTACCATGGCTGCAGCATGTACCAGCCATGCACCAACACTCAAGGCTCTGAGCTTGAATGTCTCGAGAGACATCTTTGAGGCATAAGAACCTGGAGAAAACCAAACAAGTCCAGTCGTGTGTCAAACGAATCCACTTTTGATGCTCCGCCAGGAGTTCGCAATTCACAGTATTCTGAATCCATAGTCCAGAAATTGTAACATATGGCAACAATTCGCAACATATTATACTATATATATATTATAAAATACATATAATATATATATATATGTATATATATATATTAATATATATATATATTTATACTGTTGCACAGTTGAAATGTTCTTAAGCGGTTTATCCATTCCCACTTCGGGGTCTTCCACCAGCTCTTCCAGCGATCCCATGCGATCCCCCCATCAGGCATCGGTCTCATTTTTCGGACTCCATCGGAAAAATCCCGCGTTTTACGTCCTACGAGAATCAGGGAGTGCTACTGTCAGTGCTACAGTAGACTGAGTGTAATTCGTAACATTGTTTTAAACATGTTTAAACATTTTTAGCTTGATTGAGCCCAATTTAAATGAGCCCTGCCCAACTTTGAGAAAGAGGCTCATGCAATGTTCAAAGGTGCATCATCAGCTCAAGATCTGTGTGCGCCGACGGTATGAATGAGAATTGATCTAATCAGCAAGCAGGCGCGAAAACAGCGCAAATGATATTGCTGCAAAGTAGTATACAATTTGCTGTACATGTGGAAATGTCAGTTGTGCCGCACCCAGGTAGAATCCGGCCCTACTTTGCATGATGTATTGCACCGCATACTGTCGTCCATGGGATAGCATCCCATCCTCCTCTCCATGAAATTTCCAGGAGTTCACCAAGGGAGCTACACGATTGGCCTTCTCAGTCACAGCCGCTGCCCGGACCATGGTATAGAGGAAGAAGATGACCATCGGATAAAATCTGCTACTCCATTGAAGCTTGTTTGATAGAGAGACTTCATCTGTGTAGAAGATCACTTGCTCTGCCAAAAGGGCCACACTTGCCAGGCAGCAAAATCCCATGGCCCGAAAGCAGTTACTCATCTTGGTGGAGACTTGTCGGAGCGTTGCCTGCAGAATGTTCCACTCTTCCAAGGCGTCTTCAATGCTCATGCTTTTGAAGAAGCTCAGAGTGAAGCTATCCAAGGCCAGTTCAAATCCACAGCCAACATGCAACAGTGAGTAGCAAAGCATCAAATAGCGAAATTGCATCAGCCAAAAGGCGGCTTCAAAAATTGAAAAGTGGCAGCCGATTAGTGAGGTCAGGGAAGGGACCGGGGCCTCCGAGAGGAAGTTGACGATAGCCACCAGCGCAGCGAGAACAGCATAGGCGCCCAGTGTCTGCATCAAACGGCGTCTGGACATGCTTTGCCACTCTGACATGAACTCTGCATTTACTGCATACTCATCCAGCTGGTGGTCTTTGGGTCCAAGAAGGAGGTCGAAACCATTGCTTTTCAAATTATGGCTGGCGAGCGACAGACCGGTTTGAAAGCAGCACAGCGTCACGCTCTTGGTGAAGCTCCACTTGGAATCGATATCAGCTGTGCACAGTAGCACGATGGAGACAGCGAGTGGAAGGATAGCATAGCTGAAGAAAGCAAAAAAACGGGAGGCCAATCCATTGCCAAACTGCATTTGGCCCGAAAAACACAGAAGAAAGCGGCCTAAAACAGGAAGGGAATGCAGATTCCCATCATTCCCTTTGTTGTATCCAGGGCCAGTCCTGTTTGCCACAACCGTAACCTCATCATGATGCATACGTAGCTCGTCCATGGACATCCTGCCCTTGCTCAATACAAGAGCTTTCTCCTCTCCTGTATGGGGTCACCAAGTTAATAGAAACACAATCAACAACAGAAAACACTAAATGGTACCCCCACTTTCTTGACCACAGTTGTTTCATGTGTTTTCTATGTTTGAAGGTTTACAGTTTCTGCACAGTTTCTGCACAGTTTGTTTCCCCGCATTGACTCCGCCTCGGGTTTTGCTGTTGAGACTCTTCGGCCGATGCTCCCCAAAAGCCTCCAAAGCCTCAGGACTTTGCAATGGGCTCGATGGGCACGGGACCAAGAGCGCGGAAGGGTGACGCTTCCCCGGTCTGATTGGTCTGAAGCCGCTCAAGAGCTGATTTGCATTCAGGTCTTCCAGGTCACGAAGGCCAAGGCTGTTTGGCAATTCAAAATTCAACCTGTTTTCTCTCTTGGACTCCCTGAGTTGACTCTGTTTTGCCATGCTGAGAGATCCTAGGGGATCAGATTGGCACTTTCTTTGCTTCTTCACATTCTCCTCCTCCCTTGGGGCACTTGGTGGTATCTCAGACGCGTGGACTGCAAGCTGAGAAGGCGTCTCTGATGTCTCTGAAATGCTTCCCAGGCCCACTGCATGCAGTGCAGCCGATTGCGCAGCAACTGAGCTCTGCAAATCCTGTATCATGAGGCATTGGTTGGCAGTCGACGTCTGAATCTGCTTCAAAGCGGTGTGGATCAACTGCATCCACTCGTGCAGCGCCGGCTGCTCAGAAATCTCAGAGAACTGCTGTATGTGCAGGGATTTCAGCGAGTGAGAAGCAGCGGACGGCGCGGGAGGCGCAGAAGGCGCCGAAGGCACACGTTCAGAAGCAGCCGACAAAGACATCTCTTCAGTGCTGGACCTCAGAAATTCTGTGACTTGCCCATAGATGCGACAGACATCTCTTCAAGGGATTTGCAACTTTGAGCCGAGAGATTGGCATTGGTAAACAAGGGTCTCATGCCGCTCTTGCACAGAAAATTGAGGTGTTGTGAAAAAGACATGAAAACTTACTGAAAAAAGACTGAACATTGACGAAAGATGCTGGATGCAAGAGAAAACACATAGGGAAATATCACAGACATTGGCGGTCTGCGGCCTCGGCCATGAACGGTCAGGTCAGCCCAGGTCAGCAAACAGAAATGCCCCACGCCGGTCATGGTACAGTTAGGGACAGTTAGGGACAGTAGGCAAGCCGAGCCAAGTTTTTTCACCAGTTTGCTTTTGACGTGCGTGAGATGCGTGAGATGCGTAAGATGCGTAAGATGCAACAGCTCGTGGCCGCGGGTCGTCGCGTGAAACTCACGCGGTCACCCAGCTCAACGCCATTCATCGACCAGATCGATCCTATCCAAGTAGTGGTCCACTTGCTGATCAGTTCTGCTCCAAGCTCTTGACTTCCTGCAATTGGTCACCCACAAAGCAGATCAAGGTTGCTAAGGTGTCGACTTGCTTATGTACCGTCTGTTGTATCTTTTTGAACGGTTGGTTTTTGTACGTGTTTGTTTTGCAAAGGGATCAGAGTGTTTCACGTTCAACTTGTTGGTGAAGGCTCACTTTGGTAGCGAATCCTTTGAGAGATTCACCTGCTATATGTGCCTCAAATGTGCGTAAAGGTTCGGCTTTCGATGGACACATTTTTGTTCATTGCTGTCGCTTTGAGTTTGGATGCATTTGTATGGTCAATCTTCTTCGGATATCTTGGGTGCAGGATGGCGTTCAGGTCGTTCAGATTAGATTTTAAATGTTGATGCTGTTTCTGCACACCTCGAAAATCATACCGGAAAAAATGCAATTTGTAGAGAAACCCCTGTTTGGTGTCTCAAAACCAGCAAAAGACCCTTGAATCTTGTCGAGGCCCGCTACTTCTCCACAATTGCGTCTTTCAGAATATGTTGTCATCATGCATCAATGATTCATTATATAATATATACATATATAATATAATATAAATGATATTATCATCATGCATCATGTTCCTTGTTCATCATTTTTCAACAATGCTTCATATGTTCTCTTTCTTTTTCTTTGAGCGCCACACCATGGGACAAGCATCGTTTTATAAGTTTCAACAGTTCAAACGACAAAAATCGACCCAGGAGTTTCCGCTACAAAATCCAAACTGTTGACGGCGACGCTCGATATCATCGCGTCTCCATGAGTACTAAGATTGAAGGGTTTCTTAGCTATTTTTTGTTGATTTATTTTTTTTGGTGGTGGTACTGATGGATGTTGCATGTGAATGGATGTTGTTGTTGTTTTTGATGCTTTTAGGCCCACAATCGTTCACTACAAAATCAGAAACACTGGCCAAGGGCCGCTCAAGAGCCTCTACAAAATTATTAGAAACATGGTCCAAAGGCGATGTAATAGTCTCAGCAAAATCGGAAACATGGGCCACGGCCAGTGAAGGTCTGTACAAAATCGGAATTGTTAAATTTAGATTGAAGGGTAGGATCTTTGGTGGTCTTGTGGGAACTGATGGGCCGGTGGGGAAAGGTTGGTTCTTAACCTTTGTTTCGTGTAGGAGCCTGTCCAAAAAGAATAGAACACCAAACCTATAAAAACTTGAGGCCGGGGGTGGATGACGAAAGCTAGCGGGGTAGGAGAAAGAAGGAAGGGAAGAGGTGAGTTGCGGAGGGACTGTCATCATCGTGTCGCGGCATTGTTCGTCCCAACGAGGATGCAACAATGATATATGATATATGATATATAACAATGATATATATGGGGGAGGGGGCAGGGGGGGGCCCTTTCGCGTGAAAAATCACGTGATGTCCTTGGGGAGCCCCGGAATACTTGCTAAAGCAAGAAGACTCTAGCGAGCTGACGCTACCTTTCGTGATAATGCCAACAATTGCCAATAATGATGAAATGTAAGTGAATAACGATGATGATGATGATGATGACGACGACGACGACGATGACGATGACAAGGACGATGACGATGACGGGGACGAGGACAAGGACGAGGACGATGATGATGATGATGATGATGATGATGACGATGACGAGGACGATGGTGAGGACGATGGCAATGATGATGATGATGATGATGATGACGATGAGGATGACGATGATGATGATGATGATGATGATGATGGTGATGGTGATGGTGATGATGATGGCGAGGACGATGCCAATGATGATGATGATGATGATGATGATGATGACGATGACGAGGAC